>HE671335.1:508191-578913 GCA_000313835.2 Heliconius melpomene melpomene | reverse complement strand
TTACAAACAAACAAACAAACAAACAAACAAACAAACAAACAAACTCTTCCGCTTTATTATATTAGTATAGGTAGATAGTTAGTGTATTTTTTTTCTGTTTTAGGGTTCTGTACCTCGAAAGCAATAAAACAGAACCCTTATAGGATCTTATATAGGACTTAGTACTTAAATATTGTAATAATAATTTAATTTCAAATACCTTAATCAACTATGCAAATACTCTTAGTATAATAAGTACTAAAACATATGTTTAAATAATAATAAATAATAATGAAGGATGTTAATCCACTTATTATTTACATATATAAAAGGACTTGTCCTCGCTGACTGAGGTAAGACGCACGCACAGCCGTAACCGCTGTGCGTAGAAACGTTAAATTTGAACAGATGTTTACTTTCGTAATCTGGACATCCACTAAGAAGGGATTTTAAAAATTATAACCCTAAAGGGGTGAAATAGGGGTTGTAAGTTTGTATGGAAAATTTTTTAAATCGGCACCGATTTTTATAAAATTTGAAATTCGGACTCTTAAAAGTATTTAATTGAACACATGTTTCATGGTTTTCTAGAATTCAATCCCTAAAGGTGTAAATAAGGGGTTGAAAGTTTGTATGGAAAAATCTTCAAATCGCCACCGATTTTTTTTTAATTTGGAATTTCGACTCTTAAAAATATCATTGAACACATGTTTCATGGTTTATTAGAATTCACCCCTAAATAAGCTAGCGAAGCTGCGCGCGTCCGCTAGTATTGTACAAATCTACTGCAGCCTTTATTTCGGAAGTAGCTCCGTACGTAGTTAAGCAAAGCATGTCTTCTTTAGAAGAGTAAGGATTCCCGTTTCGAGCGCTAGTGTAGATACTTAAATCATTCCAGTTACGACATACGTACTCTACTATAGTCTCGCGCAATTTATTAGTTTGTTGTATATCAATACGCTCAAACGAAGAATATGCAATAGCATGGAAGAGACAGCTCCCATCGGGAGGCATTGGAACAATTCGGTGTAAGTTCTTGTTTCAGCCACAAGCAATTCTATTGAACGACTCATTGTTCAACATATCTTGGAAAAAATATAAACAATAAGTTTATTAAGTGCTGACGGTACCAATCTGAATTGATATGATCCCAAGGTCGACTTCGTTCTCTGCCGTTTTCACATGTGTTCCTAAAACCAGTAAAATCATGAACCCAGGCCAAAAAAACCATTAAAATATGAGCGCCTTCGTACAATAAAATATATCTAATATAATTAGGTATTTACTTTTTTATTATGGTCAATAATATTATGTTTTATTACTTTTAAGACGATATTTAATTATATATGAAAATAGATTATATTTATCTATGAATCTCGACTATAGTTTTTATTTTGTTGATTAAATGACAGTTGTCAGATTAGAAAGTAATTAATGTATGCTGCGTTTAGAAATCTGATATATTTATTATTATTTTTTTCTAATTTTATTATTTTGTTGGAATAACTCAACACGCAATGCCTCCAGAGTTCGATGGAAAGAGGGGAACTGAGTGTCTTAACACTAGGTTCCCTCTGTCTACCCCGCTATGTGTGGGATGCATCGTAAAGCGGATTTTATTTATTTTTTATTATTTTGTTTAAGTAATTTTTAATTTTCTCTTTTTTACTCTTATTTTTTTTTATTAACAATTACTTAAATTTTTACTGTTAATAATTACTTTATAATTACTTCTGCTAAGATAGCTGGTAGGCTGCATATATCAAATTAAAAATCAAACCAGAATCACGCTGTATCCCGCACACAGCAGAGTAGACAGAGAGAACCTAGTGTTAAGACACTCAGTAACTCCACTTTCCATCGAATTCAGGAGGCATTGCGTGTTGAGTGGCGGAACTCAATGCCGCGCTTTGCCTTGGTGGAAATATAATTTTTAATAAATATTTCAATTCCTCGAGTGGGAACCGGGGCACAAAGTGTGTCTGTTTTACAGACACACTTTGTGCCCCGGTGCCACGACTGACCTTACAGATAGTATATTATTATTAAATTTTATATATATTTCTATCAATATAATTATTATTTTTATATTTATACTAGCGGACCCGGACGCGGCTACGCCTGCTTCTACTATAAGAATATTTAATAATTTATTTTCAATTTTCAATAGAATTAGTAAGAAAATATAAGCTTAAATAATCAAAAAGAATCATAAATAGAGACATATTATTAGAAAAAATTATCTGAGATATTGAAATGAACCAACAAAAGGATTAAAAGTAACTAAAGGATAGGTATTCTTAATATTAGAAAAAAGTACCTAAAGTTTTCCGTGCGTGTGTACCTAGTACATACTCGTAGATATCGACTCTATGAAATAACTAAACATTTCTCTCTATTAAATAGGATAATTTTAGCGGGCAATATACAAATAAAATAAGAAAAGAACCAAAATGTAGTTTAAATTAATTATAAACAGCAAATAATTACATAAAAGTTAACAATAGATCAAAAATGTATGAAGATTTATAAAACCGTCAACGTCATCTGCCCGTTCGCGTCGGTCATACTCATATATGCCGCCCGTAGGCTAGGTCATTTGGAATCAGTGACATCTCCTTAATTATTTATTAGAATGCTATACAGTAAACTATAATTTCAATCTAGATAAAATGCTAAAAGTGACATTATATTTATATTTATAAGGATGAATATCAAAATGTCGCGGTAACGGTTGCGTAGCGACGCGACGGTTGTTATTAACATGGCAGAATAAATTGCATGTCAAATTAGAAAGTACTTTAAAATATATTAGTTTATATGTGTAATGTAATGTTATATAGCCTATAGCACTTCTGAAGAATGCAGCTTTCATACAAAACAAAAACAATGTAAATCGGACCAGTAGATCCAGAGATCTTAGCGTTCAAACAAACAAACAAACAAACAAACAAACAAACAAACAAACTCTTCCGCTTTATTATATTAGTATAGATAGATAGATTTTAGTGTATTTTTTTTCTGTTTTAGGGTTCTGTACCTCGAAAGCAATAAAACAGAACCCTTATAGGATCTTATATAGGACTTAGTACTTAAATATTGTAATAATAATTTAATTTCAAATACCTTAATCAACTATGCAAATACTCTTAGTATAATAAGTACTAAAACATATGTTTAAATAATAATAAATAATAATGAAGGATGTTAATCCACTTATTATTTACATATATAAAAGGACTTGTCCTCGCTGACTGAGGTAAGACGCACGCACAGCCGTAACCGCTGTGCGTAGAAACGTGAAATTTGAACAGATGTTTACTTTCGTAATCTGGACATCCACTAAGAAGGGATTTTAAAAATTATAACCCTAAAGGGGTGAAATAGGGGTTGTAAGTTTGTATGGAAAATTTTTTAAATCGGCACCGATTTTTATAAAATTTGAAATTCGGACTCTTAAAAGTATTTAATTGAACACATGTTTCATGGTTTTTTAGAATTCAATCCCTAAAGGTGTAAATAAGGGGTTGAAAGTTTGTATGGAAAAATCTTCAAATCGCCACCGATTTTTATAAAATTTGAAATTTCGACTCTTAAAAATATTTCATTGAACACATGTTTCATGGTTTATTAGAATTCACCCCTAAATAAGCTAGCGAAGCTGCGCGCGTCCGCTAGTATTTTTATATGTTTACGTGAAGCCCTTGAAGTCCACATGATGACAGGCTTTCTCAGGACATAAATTAGAGTCATTTTCAGCTACAAATGGAGACATATCTTATCTTAAAATATACTTGAAAGCATCGTGTTGTTTTAGATGGCTTACGTAAGTAATAGTGAAGTTAGTCTGCAAAACAAATAAAATATTTACTAACGTGTGACATAAATAAAAGCAACAATATATAAATAATGCATTGCTCTTATATTATGCCAGGCGCTACACTATAAGTAAATGTGCCTAATTGAATCTATTTATTGAAAAGAAAATAAAAATTATAAGAAAATATTAAAAAAATACTAGTTTCGGATTTTTCCCTTGATATACACCCAATTACTTAACCGGATGCTAAATTTCACCATTCTAGGTCATCTGGAACTTGGTTAACATTAAGGTCTATAGGTCAGTCACCCCCCTAAAAATTTACGATTTTTGGACGTCATTATCTAAATAACTGTTTGAGCTGTGTTTATGAAATTTTATGCACGTATACAGGTAGGGGGTCTTAATATTTGAGCCAAATATGATAGGTTTAGGTGGAATAGTTTTTGAGTTACGAATAGGTAAAAAGTGGCTTCAAATGGTTCGTGTAAAATAACACACGGTGCTGCTCGCCAGTTCTGAAACCCAGAACTTGGCACGCGCTTCCGCGCGTTTTAAATATATTTCAAAAGTCTCATTTACATAAATATCTTGATTTAACTTGGAAAGTCATGCTTGTGGATAATACACAAGCGTGCGACGTTTTATTAATTATACACAAAAAATATTTTTATCTCTTTACCTTTGGAAAATAAATGAAACGGCGTTTCGGGTAAAGCCAATAATGGAAACGTCAAAAGTGCTATGACAACCGCAAATACAATACTGAAATTTTTATACGATAGGAAAGGACCCACAGAGAGTGTAAACAATATGCCCAGTGAAGAAAACAACTGAAGAAATGTTCCAAGAGAGCCTCGATGTTCTTTCTGGAAAAAAAATAGATTTTTGTTTAGTAAAAATAAGCTTCACGCTGCATCCCGCATACAGAAGGGTAGGCAGAGGGAATCTAGTGTTCAAACACGTTTTCCACTTTCTGCCGAATTCTGCAGGCAAATGAAAATGCTTTTTACAAAAAAAATACTATAAAAACCAAAAATAACAATTTTGAATCACATTATGCAAACGAGTGATATAAATAACACATATTTTATTTATTTTTTACTTATTATCAAATACTTACACTAGCTATCTCAGAAGCGTATATCGGCACAACAGCTAACACAAAAGAGTCGGCTACAATCGAAATTGTTCTGCATAAAATAAAAATCCAAACTTCGTTAGCAAATATTAACACTATTGCCACCACCAGCTTAGGAACCGCTGTCATCAAGACGCAGTTCTTTCGTCCTATTGTATCAACGAGCATACCACCTATAATGTTTGCTGAAATTATAATAAGATATTTATTTATAAAAGTTATTATTAGTCATCAATAAAAAATATATAATAGTTAGAAAATTTGGCAGAAAATGCAGAACGGAAGTGTCTCAGAAATCTAGTACTAAGGTTCCCTCTGCCTACCCTGCTATGTGCGGGATAGAGCGGGATGCTTAAAAAGAAAGATCGTGCAAAGTGGAGTAGGTTGAGTAGGAAGGCAGACCCTGGTAATAGCCGGGATTAATGCCAGGAAGAAGAAGAAGAAGAGCGGGATGCTCACTTACTAAATGTCGCTATCAAGTACCCTCCGGATACAATCCACGAGCCTTCTTCCTCAGTAATGGGTCTTGGCAGCGGTGTCTCTGTTTCATTCCGTAGTTTTACTAGTGCGGGTGAAGACCAAGACAAACTTGCTCCGGTTGTAAGGACAGCCAAGTTAACTGTAATGAGAAAAAATATAAACGTTTATGTTTACACAAAATATATATTACAATGAATTTATATTCATTTCAACGTAATTTAATTTAAATTTAACGAGAACAAACCCAATAAATTTTATTTAAAAATGCCGAGAAATGAGAATTTCAAGGTTTTCCGTTTATTTCCCGTTTTGGTGGGTTCCAAACGAGAAATATCGCAGTCACAATCGAGAACAGTACGATCGACAGGTCTTGGTATCTGAAGTCTTGCACATTGGTCACTTGGGAATGATCAAAAGAAAAATCTCACGCCGACCGTACCATACTCAATGCTGACGAAGCCGTAAGATAAAACCAGTTTTAAAATATTTTCTTTGTTGGCTTCGCAAACAAAATTATCTTACTTAGAAATATTATAAAAAGTAATTCTAATACAAAGTATTAACAATGAACAAATAAAATACAAAGACTCTATAGGTAATCTGTGGGTATACTTATAAAAAATTAGAGGAATGTAATTTACGTTATCGATAATACTTTTTTTTTGTAACATTTTATGTTACAACTTCTTTTGTAGTAAGATGACATGTCTTTTAAATGAGCGAAAACTTGGGAACGTCTTAATTGAATCTGAATAGATTCACGCGGTGTAAGCAGAGAGCACCCATGCACCTCTCAATTTTGGAAACATTGCCATTGAACTTCGGGAACACAATATCGAGAATACAGGAAGAAGATCAGATAAAAAACAATAAAACCCTCCAGAAGGTAAAAAGTCTTGTCAGCACTGATCTGAAACTACTTGAATCAGGTAGATATATTCCTGAACATATTCCTCTGAACCTACCGCTCTTACCCTGCTCTGGACACATTATTTATCTTATATGTATGTTTTATCTAAATAATAACTTGAGTATCTAACTTAGTACAAGTAAGATTGTGAGAAGATTGTGTTGCATTATAAAAAAAATGATTATGCAAATTAAAGTAATTATAGATAAGTAATTTATTATGTAAGAAAATTAGTTAATTCTAATTTTAATGTGATGATTAGAAACTTTAAAAGTTTTAAAGTTTGATATAAAAACCTTTTCTAATATTAAAACTATGATATTTAAAGCATATAATGTTTAAAATATGAGGACTTCCAATAAGTTTTATGGAAACTAAAGATTTTTGTGGACAGTCTATAAAAAAAAGAATGACATTGTTTTTCGTTTTATCTGCTTTCTGTGTCCTAATTGATAGTGTAGCGATAAAAATAAACATAAAAAAATACAATACAATTATATACCTTTTCTTAGCCGGTTTGTTTATTCCGGTAGCTTATTCGACAATTTGCATAAAAAACTAATGGAAGGATCTTTTTTCGTCGATAAGATAAAAACATTATGTTAAGAATAAATTAAATAACCACATTTATTTAGTATAACGAGATAATTATACACTTAAAAGGTTTATTAATCACATATTTTATATAGCACTAGCTCTTACCTACGGCTTCACTTGCGAAATTAAATGAGAATAACGTCTCATCTAAGTGTCCGAGGTAACTATGACCGCAAGTACAGTAGTTACACTAAGACGATCAATAAATGTTGACAGTCCACGTTCTAGAGTCTAGACTCTATAATCTTCCTTGAGATATGGACTATCCGGGTAGGACTATAGGAAGACTCTAGTCTCCCTCGAGATATGGACTATCCAACACGAAAAGAATTCTTCAAAACCTACCAGATGTTCCTGAGTTTAATGTCTTCAAACAAACAAACTCCTTAGCTTTGTAATATTGATGTAGGTTATTATTATCATAATTTATAGCGCTGTTGACAAAACTAGTTCGCTTTTTTTATTTAAAGCTATAAAAAAACTTGTCCCCATTTAAATTTACAAAAATAAATATTACTTGTTTAATATTATGCTCATTATCGATGTCGATTTAATTTCCGGTTTGTATAATTATTATAATGAGGCTACTCAGTGGTGGTGCAGGGGCACAAGAGTGTAACTGTAAATGCAACATGTTATAGGTTCGATTTAGACTCGAGGAAATTATTGTTTTTATTTCTTCGCTCTTATGTCGAGGCAAAGCGCGGCGTTTAGTTTCGCTACTCATCATGCAATGTCTTCAGAATTCGGGGGAAATTGGGTGACGGAAGTGTCATAATAGGAAGGGAATGTCTTAACACTAGGCTCCCAGGTTCCCTTTGCCTACCCTGTTGAGGGATACAGCGTGAAGCATAGTATCTCAGATCTCTCATAGCTCGTCATAGTGCGTCACGACGGCATCCCTTTCAAATATTGCTTTACAATAAATATATTTGTTTACTTTTTAAAGTATTTTAATTATGTTATTTTATGTAATAATTAGTCGTAGCCCGCAACTCTGTTTGAGGGGAATTTTAAATTAACAATAAGAAAGTTTGTTTTTTTTTAATCCTCTTTTAATGATTTTTTAAAATTATTTCTTTAAGTCACTCTGTAACGGGAAAAATAAAATTAATATTTTCAATTCATTAATTATTAATATATATTCACCGAATGATAGTAATTGTTCTTGCTATTCTTGATTGATAATTACTGATCAAACGACTATTAACATAATTATGTTAATTACGTCGTGACAAGTTAAATAAACACACGTAAAACTTATAATACTTTATAATATTCATTTGTATGACTTATCGACTTACTACATTTACTCTGTGAAGAATTATTAGTAGGTATATGGTTCTATCGTAGTAGTATTTGACTAGATACGCGGACGTTTCAGGTTCGATTTCCACCGTTTTAGCAATACGAAACGCAGCGATATGGTACGCCACTACTCAATTAATTGGAAAATGGTAAAAGGAGTGTCTTAACACTAGAGTGCTCGAAGCTCACTTTACCAGAACGACAAAATAAAATAGTAAATATTTCAATCCTCCGAGTTGCGAGTTTTGTCTTGGAAACACTAACACATTCAATGTTTGAACATTAAGTTTGTGAGTTTAGAGGACGTAGTATATTTGAAATGCGTACAATATGTTGAAAGATATATTATAATTAATACTATGTACTATTCCATAGAAAATGCATTATTTATATGTGCAATATTTATATGTTAATCAATCTACATAATTCATTTATGCAATACAATTCGTAGGACCGTCGTTATAGAGCACGTGTAGTCCACCGGTGATGTATCATTTAAGTATTTAAATGATCTTAGTGTACGAGTATATACCTGTATTCTGGCTACAGATTTAGCGGTTTTTTTTAAAAATAACTAACCTAACCTAATCTGCTTTTAAAATTCGTATATTTATGTTTAAAAAAAAATCTACATAAAATGCAAGCAAGTAAAGAAGTTTTAACACGTTTATATTTTTTTGTGTATTTTTGTATCTACATACTCGTACATTATGTTCATTTAAATGTACATTAACCAAACCTACATAAGAAGTTTCTTCCAAGATGACAAGGTTGGCTGGTAGAGAATGCTATGTAGCGTTAATCCCTCCATTTGTAAATGTACCTATATTTTATTAATATGTGCAATAAATAATAAATAATTTTTTTTTTTCTGTCTAATTAGAAACTGAGTACATGAAAACGCTCTTTAAATGGTACAAAAACCTTGGTCTCTTGATATATGTATATGGCTTCATTTTATAAGCTAATTCATATAAAGTGATTGTTAATTTGATGTAAAAATATTACTTCTAGATTCACGCTTTATCCCGCTTTTTCCCGAGTGGGTATCGAACCTACAACCGTTTACAGTAACACATGTCTGACTGTACCACGATGGCCTAGATATAAATAATATTTATATATAGGTAAACATAAATTATAGCTAATCTTTATAAGATTTTTTCAGCTTCAAGCTGTACCCCACGCATAGCAGGGTAGGTAGTGGTTGTGGGAACTTGGGAACTTGGGAACCTAATGTTAAGACACTCCATCCCCATTAAGGCAGATAGACTTTGAGTTAGCCTCTTTACCAGAGCGAAGAAATGAAAATATTAAATACATATTTCATTCCCCGCACGTTAGTGCCCCTGCGCCATAGCCCATGACGGCCTTAACAATTTATAAGATATAATATCTTATCCATTTTCTTGTTATCCGACGAATATTATAATCCATAGTCCATACTGAGTACCTACGTAAATATTTCGATATATTTATGTAATACGTACGTGAAATAAAAATTAATAAAAAACATAGTAGGTATTTGTAAATTTTAAAACATATTATCTGTATTGCATTTTAAATAATTCAGGCAATAACTAAAATATTATTCAAAATTTTAATTTCTTTTTTGTATATTTTAGCAGTTTTTTAGCTTCTCGCTTTTTGTGCAAACGCTTCGATCTATTATCAGTCAAGTCTATACATAGTTAAATCATTTGATACTAGAATCCATGATAAAAAAGGCATTTTTGGCAGAGGGACCCTAGTGTTAAAACACTTCATTCCCCACTTCCCGCTGAATTCTGGAAGCATTGCGTGTTGAGTGAGTGCTTTGCCTCGACACCATAGCGAAGAAATGAATATATATTTCATTTCGTCGAATGGGAATCGAACCCACAACCCGTCGGGTTTACAGACACGCTTATACCTCTGCTTAAACTGCTAAAAAGTATTTTTTATACTTATTTATATAGTTACTAGCTATGAAGGAAAACTATCAAGATATTTTAAGATCGTAACTTTTTTAGTTGATAGAGATTAGAAAGAAAGGCATTATATTACCTTGGCCTATTTGGTTTTGGCCTTGACCTATTTGGTATTGTCTATTTGGTTGAAGGTGTTTATCTCAGTGAGTCTTTCGAGAAGAAAGAAGTATTTCGACTTTCAGAAGTATTGGTTCGAATCAAAAAAGTTTATGTATTTGTTTTTATTTTTAGCTTCACTTTGTATCACACAGTTCTCCACTTTCCCTCGAATTCTCGAAGCATTATGTGTTAAGGGCAGAACTTCTTCATATTTTTTTATTTCATATTTTCATTTCAGTAATAAAATACATTTGGATTCATAATACATTTAGTTTAATTAGTCATTTTAATTTTAGCTAACAATTTAAATTCCATTATTAATTTGTTATTTTCATTGTATTCATTCAATTATAAATTCATTGAATTATAAAATAATTATTAATTAAAAAAAAACTTACCTGTCACTACTAGTGCATATTGACGGATCAAAGGAGACAGATGTATTTTCATTTTCAATAACTTAATATTGGAAACACTGTTTAAAAATAACTTTAAACTTATTTTAAAACTAAAATTAAATCAATTACTAACACATATATTGTATTTATTCACTTGAAACACATATTTTCTTTAGAAAATAGATTCTTTTTTTATTTGACAGTTATATTTTTTAAAAATCACTATTTATGAAGTCAATTTTATTACGCCTTGTTACGACCTGCGTTGCGTGCAAACATGGTGCATCACGTAATGTATATGGCGAAGCTCGGCTTAAAACACTTTCACTTAACCAAAACGTAATAAAACCTAATATAAGTACATGTTTAATTCATTAAAAAAAAAGAAAACAAATATTTTTGTCTTATTTTCATATTTTACAAAATATTAAATTGACTATTCTACATAGATTAAAAAAATTGAAATTTATTGATACCTAAATTTATAATGCTATTTTTGTCGATAAAATAATCACGTCCAAGCGTATTGCCGAGTGAACGACAATAAAGAATCTGTCCTTCGATATCTAAAGATTATCAGATTATTTGAAAATTACTTCGCTGAAATGAGATAGAAGATATAGCGATTCAGCTGTAAGTACAATTATTATATAATTATGTCCGTAGACAATGTCCATCTAAAAGCATTGCTTTAATAGATATATTTTTTCAGTTTCACGCTGTATCCCGCACTTAGCAGGATAGGCAGAGAGAACCTGGGAATCTAGTGTTAAAACACTACTGTCCCCGAATTTTCGCCAAATTCTGGAGAAACCAGTGGAGTGGCAATCAAACCACAACCTATTGTGCTAACAAGCACACCTTGTGCCCCTGCGCCATTACTTGCCTCAATTTATTAGATGAATCAGAAATAATATTCCAGTTTCTGAGATATAATCAAACTCTACATACATAATATACTTCTTGTTTTTCAATTTTGGACTTTTGACTTTTGAAATTTTTGACTTTTGGTGAAATCACAAGTAGGTACGTTTTAAACTTGTTTTTTGCACTTTTAAATTGTTTCTGTAATTATTTTTTCGTTATTATTAACTAGCGACTCGATTGCGGCTTCACCCGCTTGAATTAAATAACTTTTATTTAGCCAATCTGCATTACTTTAATGTACTAATAGTAATATGTATATTTTTTTATATTATTTTAAAAACAATATCTATACCTAACTTAATTAAAAAATCTCAATTTTAATGAGCAATGTCCTTTAAAATAGTACAACTTTTTTATTTATAAAACGATCGAAACAAAAAAAAACAAACACTACATGTTAAGAGAGGCTTGACAAAATACAATAGTAAAAACTGCAATTATATCGGCGAAGTTGTTCCTGAGATTAGCGTGAACAAACGCACAGACAAATAGACGGAAATTAAAATATCACTTTTTTTATTTCTATTAGGTACGTTATTAAATGCCACCAATAATCTTTTTTCTTATATATATTCCACGATATCCGACACCGATTCGTTAGACTTTTTTTATAACTTTTATAATTAATTTAAATTAAAATAAGAGGTTTTTGTGAATATTGCACGTTCATAGCACATAAAAACATTTGCCTAATTATCATTGTCGACAACATAATGACGCAATTGAAATATAAATATTTTAGTAAATTTAACTATTAAATATCACTCTAAGAATTTTATTTTTTTATAAAAAAGAAAACTTCGTGTTGTTTAGGGTTCCGTATTCAAAGGGTAAAGCGGAACCTGTATTTATTAAGACACAGCTGTCCATCTGCCCGTCTGTCTGTCTATCCGACTGTCAGCAGGCTGTATCTCATGAACCCTAATTGTTAAACATTTTTAACAGATGATGTACTTCTGTGGCTGATAAATAACAAATGTTGCAACAAATAATATGTTTTTTGCCGTTTTTATGGATAACTAGCGGACGCGCGCAGCTTCGCTTGCGTATTTAGGAGTGAATTCTAATAACCCATGAAACATGTGTTCAATGAAATATTTTTAAGAGTCTGAATTTCAAATTTTATAAAAATCAGTGGCGATTTAAAGATTTTTCCATACAAACTTTCAACCCTTTATTTGCACCCTTAGGGGGAGAATTCTAGAAAACGATGAAACACGTGTTCAATTAAATACTTTTAAAAATATAAATTTCAAATTTTATAAAAATTGGTGCCGATTTAAATTTTTTTCCATACAAACTTTGAACCCCTATTTCACCCCTTTAGGGTAAAAATTTTTCAAAATCCCTTCTTAGTGGATATCCAGATTACGAAAGTAAACATTTGTCCAAATTTAACGTTTCTACGCACAGCGGTTACGGCTGTGCGCGCGTCTTACCTCAGACAGTGCGGACAAGTCCTTTTATATATATAGATTATAGCCTGGGACCTCTTGTGCGCAAGTCCGACTCGCACATGGCACCAAATGAAACGGAAAACAATGAAATGAATTGCCTCCAAAATTAGGTGGAAAGTGAGGAACCCCTCTGCTTACAGTAATTTATTTATATTCCTTAACCTTAAATGAAATAAGACGAAAATAAATACATTTTATAGTAAACGCTTATGTAAGATTTATTCCTATAGAACCTTGGAATAAATGTTGATTAGATTTAACATCTTCCTTTTTAAATGGTATTCTCTAAACGAACCGGATAGACCTATAAAGCGGGAAGGTCAAGTTTGAATTACATCGTGTCACCTTTTAAGTTCCTCTTGTGACACACATTTTACGATTTGCGATGTATTACTGCGTGCTAGTCGCTGGTATATTATTTTTTTGCCTCGTATTGTATTCCGGAAGGCAGGCGATACCTGGTAACTTAGTGTTAGGACACTTCGTTTTCATTAAGACACTTCCGTTCCCCAGTTTTCTCCAAATTCTCGAGGCATTACGTGTTCAATGGCGGAACTCAACGGCGCACTTACCGTTGTTACCAGAGCAAGAAATTGAAAATAATAAATATTTCGTTCCCCCGAGGTGGAATCGAACCTACAAAAGTAACTTATGTTGCTATTCTGGTGTTACACTAGGTATTGGGCGGCAGCGATCACTTACCATCAAATGACCCATAGGTAGGTACGTTTCTTTGCCTTGTCTTTTTCTAAAAAGAAATCAACAAAAAATAATGTTTTAAATCTCATCGTGAGCATGGTATAAGAAAAACGTATAAAAAATTTAACATAGCGGGATTCAAACTCACCTCTCTTGGAAACCGACCAGGCGCTCTGACCACTAAGCCGTACGTTCTCAAGTTGTCGTTGAATTTTCATACGTTTTCTTTATAAGTATTTTTCTTTCTTATGTGTGGAATAAAACATTTAAAATGTTAAAAATAAATAAAACAATCAATTCATCTTTTAACTATCGCGCCATTAAAATATACGCGTGACCATGATGTTCCTTAAAAGTGAAGTAAAACGTGACGTTACCTTTGAACAACTCATACACGGTATTCGACCTTATCAATAAAATTATATAAATACTTATGAATATATATAAATACTTAAAATTTCTTGTATACTGATATTAACACAAATGGAAAAAAGTAATGTAGGTAAGCGATAGGGAAATTATCACATATTAATTAAATAATAAATAATTTGGAAATAAAATAGGGTGTGAATATAGTAAATGTAATTAATAATTAATAGAGACTTGAGGCCAGTCGTGACGCAGTTGCACAAAGTGACTGGTTGAGGGTTTGATCCCCACTCGAAGAAGTGAAATATTTATTTATATTTTTAGTTTTTATTTCCATTTCTTCCATGGCTCCGTGAATAGAGTATAGTCACTCTGATCGCATCCCCATTAAATACTTACGTATTAAATTATTAGTGACGTGCAATTTGAACTTGCGACCTTCGCTGTAAATGTAATGGCCCATGCTAATCATTGCCACGACATCGTATATATCTCTCTCTCTCTCTATGTCTAATAACGTCGATATATTATAAGTAATATATTGGCGTTATTTGTTATTATGCCATTAATAGTACCGGTAAGTAAATATATAGCCAATAACGTCCATATATTATAAGTCATATATGGACGTTATTGGCTATTATACCGTAACGGTGTAAGCACCATTATAATATTTATATACTTTTTATGAGAATTAATAAAAAGTATGAGTTAAAATTTATATCGGTAAATTAGAATTTTAATATATTTTTAAAGCGAACAGTTTTATATAAGTACTAGCGACCCTCTTGCGGCTTCGCCCGCTTTTACTACTGGATTATTCATATAATGTATGTTTGCAAAGCACTTAAGATAATGTGAAAATTAATTAAACCCTAATGCAACCCGCATTTTCGTAGTTTCAATAAGGATTTTCCAATTGTTTTACACAGCAAGGATTTTTTTGTAGGTACCGTAATTTTAAATCTGTGCTACTAATCTTTTCAAGTACCTATTAAAATATATTTAGATGACTATTTTTAGATAGTTAAATGACTATTTTTAAACGGAAGAAATTATAAACAAAAACCTACCCACTAATAACTACTACAAAAAATATGAAACCAAATATATCGCGCTGAAATAATACATTCAACTCCAATTATCCAATACGTGCAAACGCATCTAAATCTTCGTTGTTATAGAGGCAGGCGGGTTTTTTTTTTTCGAGCTTGTGGTTAATGCTGAAAATTGTATTCTGTCCCTGATAAAAAGCAAGCACTACGTGGCTGCCTGTAAGGAAAATTAAATAGAATGCATCGGCCCGGAATCAAACCCGGGCCGCCCGCGTGGCAGGCGAGCATTCTACCACTGAACCACCGATGCGTGTAAGGCAGGCGGGCGCGGCGGACGCATGGCGAGTGGCGAGCCGTTTCGCAGCAAGGATTTTTTGATATTGTAACAACTTCTAAAGTAATTATTAAAATGAAAAACAGTAAAAGACAGCTTTGGTCTACATTAAATGGCCAACGTAACTAATATACTTATTTATATGCTGAGAGTAAGGGATAAGTGAAACTTGACTCGATACAGTTGATGTGTGAACGGTGGGATGTGTCAATAATTAAATGCGTTTTTCTCTAAAACTATTCGCAATTTCGAAATAGTTTAAAAAGCAAATTTTATCTTCGTTTAACGTAGAAATTTAATAAAGTATTTTAAAGGATAAGGATTAATACCATTATGGAGAAATATCCCTCACGATAAAAAATATATTGAAATTACTATTTTTAGACAGAAATATGATCACTACACGTTATTCTTAAAAGATACGAATATGCCATCGCAGACTTTTTTGTAGATCTTATTAAGAGGAACAATACTCCAGTACATTTTTTTCATATAGTACTTACCATTAAAGCAGCGCATGCGCGAAAGTGACTCAGCGGGTAGGACCTTATACACATTTATCGTATTTATGTTAATTTACATAAGAATTTACAAATAATAAACTATATATAAACCTTCCCTGAGAAATACTCGACCTAATGGTGAAAACCGCATTCAAATCCGTTGGGTGGTTTAGAAGAAGAAGAGTTAGAAAGTTCAGACAGACACAAAAAGCGACTTTGTTTTATAAGATATAGGATAATGTGTCTTTATATATGGGTCTGCAATGTCATAGCTCCTAAACTGATTAACGGATTTTGGTTTAGTTTTTTAAAATTTGTCTTAATTGAGAGTATTTTAATCATAATTTGACAAAATAATTTTAATCATTTGTAGATTATCATCTTGTTCTTAGTTAATAAAAATATTTAAACAATTTCAACAGGTTTAATTACTTAATTCAATTTACTTAAGTATTCTCTCATTAAGATTTTTTAATTATTCTAAATTTGATCTGATTCTGTAGCCACAAGAAACACTCCTTAGAGTATACTGATATTATATATATATAACTACCAAGAAACACTCCTTAGAGTGTTTCTTGGTAGTTATTGGAAATGATTGATTTCTTGATGCATGGAAATTTATTGGTAATGGAGAACAATTCCAATAAACGCTCGAAAGTTGAAAAATGTTTAAGCACACATTTTTATCGAATTGACACACTTTGTCAATAGTTACAACTTGGTTACAAGTATCTACATTATGTTGCAATTGAAATATAATGGCAATTATAGTTGACTGACCAGCTATCAAATTCCACTGTACTTAACAAGCCCAAGGTTATAATAACCATTAGATGGGCTAATATGACTTACATTTTTTGTTAAACTCAAATGTTTAATAAGTTACTAAGAAATTATATCATTTATTTATATTGATTTATTTTTTCAACCCTAGTAACGTCAAATAATAAATATTGTTTTATTAAACCAATTTTTGAGCAATTCATTTTTATGTATTATTCGAACGATAATTTGATAACTTCAAGTGTCAAATTCTGTCAGATTGACATTGACATTTGAAAATATACAACAAATTTGCCTGCAGTGTTATTTACCTTTATATAATAAAGTAATATTTAATTATTAAATATGTATTAATTATGAGAAGAATTAACTCACTTAATAAATAAAGACAAAATATTTTCATTAAAAAACAATTGACAATTTATTATATTTACATATTTTTTTTCATTATAAAAATATTTTTAGTTAATAATAAACAAATAATAATTTAAGCATGGATGACGATGATTATTGGAATACAAGCGAGACTAAAGCAAAAGCGTTTAGTTTTGATGATGATGTGGTAATATATTTGATATTTGTCTTATATGTAACAAAAAGTAGAAAGAAACTGCTTTATTATGTTTTTTTAATATCCTTCTAAATAAATTTGTTTCCATAATCAATATTTTGTAATTAAAATAGATAATAATTTATATAAATTTGGAGGCCATCAATGGCATGTTGGGATGTGATTGTAAAACATGGTTATGATTTTGACCCACCTGGCACAAGTGGCACAAGATACTTTCATTTCTGCGCTCTGCTAAATTAATGTAAGTGCTGAGTTCCACCATTCAATATACAATGTCTTGGATTGACATGAAAGGCATATTATTAAGTGACTAGTTTCTTTTTACCTACCTACTTAATAAAAAAATAACTTAAGCTTATAAATTCATTATATATTATTAATAATAATAATAATTGGTATATTTTATTATATTCTTATAATTTCAGTTATCCCCACAAGAAATACTAGCAATTGGTCAAAAAACATATTCAGGTGAAACAGATGACACTGTGCTTAATTCAAACTTTAACAATGCCAAATCTACACTTTTGCCATTATCGAGCTTGGTATCACCAAAAGTATTGGACTTAAGTAAGTATGAGGCTGCCATAGCAGAAAAGTTAAAATAATTAGTTTCCTAACTGGATATCAAACCAACCATTGCGCCAACAGTCATACACATATCACAAATATTAAAGTTTATCATATTTCTTTAGTTGTTCTAGCTCAATCAGGCAAAGATGTAAAGGAAAAGCAAGAAGTAGAACCTTGCGTAGCGATAACATTAAAAAGACTTATTCTCGGCAGAAGTTTTTCCTTACATATACATAGAAGCTTGAAAAGTAAAACTGAATTGTTGGATGCCGCAATTGCGATAGGAGACGGAAATGCTATACTTAGTGTAAGTTTTCATTTTTTATAATATGAGCTAAGGGAACCTAGTGTTTACTTAACACAGTTTGTTTCTTATTTTCTGATCAATTTTCTCTTCCCCTCTTCTGTTCTCCGCTGTGGCATAGTTGAGCTGCGGAACTCACCGTCATGCTTCGCCTGGTTACCATAGCTTGGAAATAACAGTATTATATATTTTATTCCTTCGAGTTGAAATTGAACCTACTCAACCATCGTGTCCACATTGCCACGCTTTTGCCACTGGGCCACGACGGCCTATATTTCTAAAATATTATTACCATGTCCAATACTTACATACATATTACTTATGTATTGATTTCCTTTAAATAATAGAATGAAAACATTTTCATTTAATATTTTCATATATCAATTTTTTTGCAGGTAGTACTATTTTTAATACAAACCTTAAATAAAAAGTTAGTATATGAACTTTTATCTTCGAGAACCCTGGCATTGAATCATTATATAGGTTTTCTACAAACTGAAGGGAAAATTAACGAACTCAGTGATCTTCTTACGTAAGTATATTTTATTTGAGAGGGATATTTTTTGGTTTAACTCCAACCATAGTGGGTTCGATCATGCTCGGAGAATTTTTATTTTGATTTTCTTGCTCTGCTAAGATGTGCCGCCAAGCAACGTCTTATTACACAGATAAAGGAAAAATTGCGAAAAGTGAAAATTTATTGGTTTTTCCTGGAAATAAATCCTCATAAACTTATAATTGTGATTCATTTCATATAATAGAGTGCATACACTACTACTACTACTTTTATTACTACACTCCAGAAATTGGTGCGGAACCCTTAATGGGATGTCCCATTCACACTTGACCGGTTTTTTTTAATAATTTTAAAATGTATTTCTATATTATTTATTTATTTTTATTTTTTCCAGAATGCTGGGACGAAGTCCTGAAGCAGCTGTGAGTATATTTAATCAATTTCAATCGTTTTACACATAAGAAACTCAATTTACTTAAAATAACGTTAATTTTTTTTTATGAAGTATTATTCACTTTCATTTTAATAACAATTATAATAAAACAAATAAACTGAAATTGTGTCCATTAACGAATAAGGAAATGAAAAGGCAATGAAAATTATTCATTTCCCCAAATAGAAATCGAACCCTCAGCTTCAAATTTTAATAGTTTCATTAAGTTAAACAGTTTCATTTTTTAAATTTCAGGTATACCAATTTCAGTATATAATCAAAACTCAAGGCAACAGTGTAGACGGATTATTGAGAAAACTTAATAACTTAATGTCAAACCATTTCAATGTACCCGGCATTGATTCTTATCAAACTAAAATGCTTTCTGATTATATAAAATTATTAGGTAAATATGTATTGGTATTATTGTAGTACTATTGTAAACGTTATAATAGCAATTCTTATATTTTCTTGAGTTGAAATAAATATTTCCTTTCTACGTGTGGGGATCGAACACACAACCAGTCGACTTTGCGGGACACTTTGTGCCCCTGCATCATGGCTGGCCTTATATATTTTTTAGTAACTCATATTATATATATTTTTTTCCTTTTCTCCATTTCCATTCCTTAGAATGGCAAAAATGTTCAACAAAAACGGATTTGCACAACAAATCGACGTTACAATGTCTGTCGCACTGCATCGCGCAACATTGGTCGGAGGGCGGAGGGAATATCATGTCACCGCTCACTCTGTGTCAACGACAACAGGTTTATGGAAAACAATATGTTTTTTTTTTTACTTTAAGTAATCAAATTATATATCTTAACAATAATCGTGTTGTTGTCTTTAAACAACTAAATATTTTCATTTGTAATTATAATATCAATTTAACTAGAAAAGAAAACAATATTAAAAGAACTAACATTTATTTAATTACGTATTTCACACATTATTTCTTTTTTTCAGATTCCGCCGTTACAATACGACTGGGTCGTATTGAACGTACACGCGAATTCCAATAAATGGGACATCGTGGAATCTCTTTTTACCAAAAAAGTAAACATTTTTTATTTTTTAATAATAGTTTTTTTTTAAATTATAACAAGTAATGTAAAAATTTCATCTTTTATAGTTAATACATTTTTTTAACACGCTGTATAAGTTTGATCTATTCATGCTGTTTAAATTAGTATTGTGGCTTTATACAAATAAAGAGTGCAAGAACGATTTCCAAAAATTTTGCAGAATCAAATCCATTTCTTTTCAACTAAAATAAATAATTATATTATACGTACCCTTATCTAGGATTGGTTCGGTCGTACGACAGTGTCGTCGCACATTCCTATAGAAACTCTACTCTCTACTTTGAACACTCTCTCCGCAAACAAAAGTCTAATGGCGATTTGTTTGAATAAACTCCAAAATACTGAACAGCGGTTGGCCTTGGCTCAGAAATATAAGGTAAATTAATTATAATTAAATTTTATTCAATTCAATTTTAAAAAATACAAAGGCCGTCGTGGCACAGCGGCACAACTGTAACGCGACGGTTGTGGGTTCTACCTCACTCGAGGAAGTGAAATATTTATTTACGTTTATATTTCCATTTCTTCGCTCTGGTGTCGAGGCAATGCGCGGCGTTGAGTTCTGCCACTCAACACGCAATGCCTCCAGAATTCGGCAGAAAGTATTAAATAAATATTTAAGGGACCCATACAAGAGATTAGATTTTTTTGGTCGTTTTTATAGATAATACAAAACGTTTCGTGCGCGTGTCGGACTCGCACTTGACCGGTTTTTATATAAAAGACTCAATAAATATTTCCAGGTGCATTCAATAGTAATAGAAACGTTAGGGAAACAAAAAGATCGTGCATCACTAACAAATTACAAAATGACTTTGAACCCGCAGTCCGAGGAATATATATTGGCAGAAAACACACTTAGAGATAATGTAAGTATATTTTGTTAGCTTCTCGCTGTATCCCGCACATAGCATTGTAGCCAGAGGAACCCGGGGATGAGACACTTCATTCCTATTAAGACACTTCCGTTCCCCATTCTAAAAGCATTGCGTGTTGAGTGGCGGAACTCGCGGAATAATATTCATTATTTGGTATTTAAACTACTTTTGTATGTGGAATAAAGAAGTAATATGTTTATTAAATCAGAATATTTTATTGTATAAAGAATCAGAAGAATGTGTAATGTTAAAAATAATAACGCATCGGGAAAGCGTTGACTGCAAACGCCGGTTGTGGGTTCGATTCCTACTTGGAGAAACAATTGTTAACTTCGCTCCACTAAGAAGACAAAACGCGGCATTAAGTTCCGCCACTGAAAGTCACTTTGGTGAGATTTTACTATTATTATTTCAAATTTTTCTCAACATTTAGTATTTGTTGTATTTAAATAGGTTCATAAACAAAAAAGTGGTTTCAATATAAACTTTGTTACTTAAATTACTACAAAATATTTGTTAACTCTAGTTTTCGATGTATAAACAGACAGTAATGAATTATATCTATGTAATATTATATACATAGATAAAAATAATAATTGTTTTTGTGATAATAATAAAACCAATTTTTTTTTCAGTCAATTAAATGGAAGAATTAATTTATCACAAATAATAAATAAGAAGTATTTGCAGGTTTAAGAATATCAAATATGGTGAATTTATATTAAATTACTTTATTTAACTAATGTAAGTAAAGGAAGGGGCGTTGCTCACAATAGATTTTTATTATTCATTTAACTATTTATAAACATTAAGTTTAATATTTGTTATTTATGTAAAATAAATCTATTTTTATTTAAATAATTTTTGTAGTGCTTTTATATTAAATTTGTACTTATATATATCCTTTTCTTTTATTCTTTTTCCATTCAACAGTTTTAGCGGAGAACCTAGTGTCAGGACACTCTATACTTTCTGCGTTTAAGTGGCGAAATTCAACGCCGTTCAATCGTCGTTCGTCTGGGAATAATTCACTTGCCCAAGTCAAAGAGCCCGACCCACACGTTTATACATTTATGGCCTCCTGGTGAGATAAATACCTAAAAAATCGATTTAAATATAGTCAATTCTCGTAATGAGAATAACAATCTTTTAATATTTAAAGAATTTATTGTGTAAAAGTATGAATTTAGAGTGAAAAATGTATAAAGTTCAGATATATGACTTATTTAAACTTATATCTATAGGCAGAGAGCCAGGTTGTGGGTTTGATTCCCACTCGAGGAAATGAAATATTTAATATTTTAATTTCCTTCTCTACCAGAGTGGGGTAGGAGAGAGTAATCGCGCTTGTCCGGTTTTTTTTATAATTGTATTAACAATGTCACTGGCAATTCTCATGTCTTGTGGTTTACGCATTCTATTATTACTATTAAATGGTAATCAGTACGATAGTAACATTAACATTCATTTCTAAACGATGTCACGATCGTAAATAAACTATTAATTACCTATCTATATATTATAATTTAAAGTAATTAAATACTGAATAACTAAATTTTGAGACCAGTGGAAACTTATAAAAACATCTTAACTGAAACCTGAACAAGTAGTTACAAGCGCATAAGAAATTTGTCAAAACAAAAAAAAATCTTTAAATAACACTCACAACTCTTCACATCTTGATATGCAGTTACTACTACTACAGCAACACTATATATCTCAAGATCGATCTCAAAATTGAGAGCAGCTTATAAATACGGACTTTAGGTGTCATAAACGAGTACTTACTCGTTTCCATTTTAAGACGGTGACAAAGCCCAAGCTAAAGCTAATAACACAATTATAATAACCTAAACAAGAAATGAAAAAATAAAACAACATGAACTTCAAAACAACACTATATTTTATATTTGTTTAAAAAAAAAACCTTAAACTAGTAATAAGTCTCGATCGATACATCATATTGTGATGATATGTAGCCTTGTCTGTTTGAATTGATGCTGAGGTGGAAACCTGGTGACCTGACCTGTAACACGGGTTTCGTACCTATCATAGGCACCCACCCCATCAACATCTTGATGTCCAAATGGCTTTACTTATTGTGCTTACTACCTTTAATGTTGTGGTTGAAATAAAGCTTTTTTATTATTAAAAAAAACAAGACTATATTAATCATCGCCATTACAACAGTTGTCGTCGACGTCCACTCCACACATTTTCAATATATAGACACAGAGAGTAACACACAGGAGACATCTCAAGATCTTCCCGCAGCTTCCACAGTCACAGTAACAACACATCGTAGACACTTACTGTGCTAAATAATTAAATATTTTGAAGGAAAATCACTTATTTTGTCCTTAAAATAAATATTTCAATACAATTGTTCTAAAACGATGGTTATTTAAAACATCGACATTTTTATTATTATTAAAATACGTTGATTCAGTAAGATTTTTCTATGAGAATGAAGTGATATTTGTATTGAACAGGTATGTTATCAATGCAAATAAGATAAGAAATCGGGTCTTGGTCGTCAATGGTTTAATTTTAACGAAACAAAATAGAATGACTAATATGGAATATTATTAGTTTTTGCGTCACGTTCGGGGAATCGAGTATGATATTAGATGAGTAATATAAAATGCTTAATTAATTGAGTATTGTTTTAGAGTTATTAAATTATAGGTGCAACGTTTGACTATAATGGCCACGGTAATAGGTTCGTTTCCGATTTAGGGGAGTGAATAATTTTCATTTCCTCGCTTTCGTAACAAGACAAAGCGCGGCGTTGAATTCCGACTCTCTACTAAATATAGTAAAATTAATTATTTATTTATCATAACAAATCTATACTTTAGTCCTTCTCTTTTCTAAACTTAGAATAGGTAGGTACCCTTAGAAAAAAAAATGATCCGGATTTTCCAAAAAACCTCAACAACCCCGGAGGTGTTCCTTGAGCCGACGAAGACTTGTCGAATAGGGAGATGTTCCACCAGTTCAAAGCCAACACCCAGTTGCCTCAATATTTATCTTTTTCAAAGTTTTTAAACGTTAATATATCAATAGCCTTTTGAGTTAAATCTCTGAAATCTTATATAGGTAACATCACAACCTAGGGGAGTTTAACAAATGTTTTAAATTTCATGCTTTTAAATGTAGTTCATATTTCGTAAATCAATTAGTGAATTGACTTACGAATTATGAAGGAATCAAAAGTAGCTCGAAATGGTTCGTTTCAAATACGCATAAAAAACAAACTTTACTGAGTGATTCAACACTTTAATATAAATTTTCTTCTAAGCAATCTATGATCTTTTAAAAACATCAAAATTACTCATCTTCATTCAGACGACAATCTTCAATACACTTTTCACACCCGCACAGATGGAACAACCAAATACAACAAGAAACACAACAAAAAATCTTTACGCAACGCCAACAACAGTCTGAACAACAACAACACATAGTTTTAAAAATTCAAATTTCCATTATAATAAAATTCGATAATTTATTTTTTGGCACTATTCATTCTAAACATTTACTTATTTGGTAAACTGACAGGGCAATGTCTGATAATTTCTGGCTTGAATTTTTTATTTTCATACATATATTTAATATAGCTCATTTTATTTTTAAATAAGTATAAAAATATATGTATCGGTTCTTCTTTGCTTCTGCCATATTACTTATGTGACATTTGTATCATTTTGTTTTTTTTTCTTTATTTACAGATAGTAAGTAGCTTAAAGAATCTGAAGAAACTATATAAAAAAGTAATTATTTCTATATTTCATTTTATTATTTACTAATAAGTTAAATGAGAATCGTTAAATATGTCGAATTAAATTATTATGTACCTACCACAAACACCTCATCATATTATACTTACGATATTATATAAATTTTCGTAGATATATTTTTTTCTTAATTACAGGGCATATCCTTCTTGTTGGTACCATTTATTATATGAAATAATTTAAATATTTTGAACTTTATAAGATAATTTACATAAAATTAAATATTTTATTAATATCTAATAATTATAACCTAGATTTAAAAAAATATTATTATAAACAAACAACAATAAATATATAAAAAAAAAATTTATTTTTATTATTTCACAGGCTTCTTCCTCCAGTTGACATGATGAAAACCAGTATCGCGAAAAAATTGATCCAAATCGTCTTGATCTAGCATCAAAAACTAAAAAAAAAGTTTTTTTTATAGTAATGTTCCCTACAAACAAAATATGTATAATGGGTACAAACATACTATTCTACTAATCCTACTAATATTATAAATTTGAAAGTTTGTGGGGATAAATAAGCATTATGACATTAGAATAATAAAGATGTACGAATTTATGTAAAGATTTTGTATAATTTTGCTATAATAATAAGTTTAAGCTGTAGAAACTGCGGCTACTAACAAAAGTGATTCAACTCTATTTTCTCTATACGTAAATTATTTCACATAGAAATATGAGGGAAGTAGAAATATTCTATACCTAATAATTAGCAAAACTGCGCTATAACTTACTCCTGATGACTGACGTTGCAATTTCTCCGGTGGTTTCAATGGCGCTTTAGCTAAAGGTCCAGGTCTAAAATAAAGTTGTTAATATTATATTAAATTATATACAATCATTTTCCTAAATACAAAGTTAGATTTACTTACTTTGTTTTATAATTGATTGAAGTGATGGTTATCTATTTAAGTCTCAATAAGAAAAATTTTAAAATTTTTATTTAAGTATAAGGTAAAAGTCATGAAAAGTTTGCGATTGTAAACGCGACAGGCAGTGGGTTCGAGTATCGCTCGAGGAAATGAAAGTTTTAATATTTTCATTGCCTTGCTCTGATAACGTGGCCAACGTGGCGGCGTTGAGAACCGCCACTTAACACGCAATGCCTCCATAATTCAGATCAGACTATCTCGTTGGTGAGCGACTTCTGGATTCTTTTTCCTCTGTGCTCCCAACGATGAGTAACTCTTCGTGGCTGTGGTCTCTTCAGAACACGCCGATAACAAATTGTAGAAAGACTCTCTAATACTAATACTAACTTATTATTTAATAACTAACTCTGGCGGTCTCTTTTTATTCTCTTTCCATCTGTGTCTCAAACCAGATTCCTAGAATTAAAAATAAGCTATCAATAGCGTCGACGAATATCTTAAGATGTTATCACTTAGCTGCTGGATCAAGAACCGGATGTATTGTGAGGAGGTCACTCCTCTCTAAAACCTTCTCCCGCCGCCCTCGGAAATATTTTTTTTTATTGTTTTAATGTATTTTTTATATTATTTTATATTTTAAAATGTAAAAATCAGTTTCAGAAATATAGAATATAGGTAATATGTAAATGTAGAGTAGTAGTGTATAGGGGAGTAGGACAAGAACTTTTATGTGTATTTTTAATAAACACAATAATAATATTATTTGAATACCGATCTAAATGGGTATTAAAACGATTTGGCAAAGTTCTAAAAGAAAAAAAACAGTGATCTAGCCACAGTCGTTTCACGTATCCTTAATGGCAAAGGAAATGGCATTGCATATATAAAAAAAGGGTACATTTTAATAGATAAAACTTAATTCGGCGAAACTCAATTTTAACCCTTCTCCCGAGCGAAAAGAGCGAGGAAAATAGAAATATTTAATATTTCAACTCCTCGACGGGGAATCGAATCCACAACCTGTCACGCGGGCAGTCGCACGCTTGTGGACCTGTGCCACTACTGACCTCACCTGTCGTGTTGATTTTCGGAAATAATGTGATTTATCTTCATCTTCGTAGACGGAGAGTTTGTTTGGAGCAACCTCTGTTACACTTTCTAAAGCGTCTCTGGAAAATTAAATACTTAATAGCTGTCAGTATATAGGTATAAATATTTAAAAAAATAACTATAAAACTTCTTAAGCCTGGTATTAATAAAGGATATACAGTTATGTTTTTTTTAATATAAATTTATATACTTTTTTATGTGTTTTACAAAACAAAATAATAATAAAAAACCTTATAAGGGGCTATTGGTTGTAAATAAAAATTAATAGTTAAATAAGTAATTACTTACTTACCTATATATAAATAATAAAATTACCTGAATTTAGCATAATAGGGCTTTTTTTCAGAAAACAATTGGTCATTCTTCATTGATATTTCCATGTTGGGATGCTTAGTTTTGAATAAATCTTGATGTTTTTGATGGTCTATATCTATAAAAAATAAATACATTACTTATTTCGTAAGACCGGAATAACCATGGTGGTACCAACAACGTCAATGAGAATTGTTGAAATAAATACTTATTATATGGCATTAAATACATATACCTATACCTTTATGTTCACCTGGAAACCTAGTGTTATAAACACTTCCGTTCATTATAAAACCATTACCAGTTTTTGGTAAAAGCAACGGGCACAACATAAAAATACTAACCAGATATTAAAGTTACACTAAACTCCTCAGTGTCATAGTCGTTGTAGAATATTTCTGTTGACTCCTTATATTGGTGCAAATTGATTTTTTTATTGGTGGTCAGACGAGTTGTTTGTTTCGTGTCTTCATCAAAGCTATCATCACGTTCAATTTCCCTATTATTTGTATCGTAGTCATCATCTGATTTGCCATATATAGATGATATAGGTCTTCTAACCTTGTGAAAACAGCATATTTACTATATTTATGATTAGACATATAAGTAATAGTTCGAGGCTAAAGTAATAGGTTGGGCTGCTGAAGCGTTCGAGGCTTAATAATTTAGAAATAAGTAGTTCGAGGCT
Source organism: Heliconius melpomene melpomene (assembly GCA_000313835.2). Taxonomy (NCBI): domain Eukaryota; kingdom Metazoa; phylum Arthropoda; class Insecta; order Lepidoptera; family Nymphalidae; genus Heliconius; species Heliconius melpomene. The sequence continues at coordinate 550,924 of HE671335.1, read as the reverse complement.
GACTATAAATTTCCCATGGAACGAAATCTCGTAACATTAGATTATTTCTGCTTACTCTGCTATATTTGCGGAAAACTGCATGAACTTTCAAAAATTATCGTTTATAAAAAAATATACTAGAATATAAATATTTGCCATAATTCTTAGAATCGCCGTTGTGGTAGAAATATCTGATTGCATAAACATAAATAAATACCAAAATCAGTTGTGTAGACTTACCGGGGCACAAAGCAAAGGGTAAGGTGTCCTGCTCTTCCTAACCGTCCTCACCGGACAAGGGGCTAATGGGCCAGGGTTGATAGTTTTCTGCCCCAACATATTAGTATGGGAGAAATCGCATACTAATAATAATCGAATATTACGGTGGCCGTGGCTGACTGCCCCACAACCTACTGCTTGGAGTGTCCATACTGCTAGCTGAGAGAAGTGGCCCCATACTGTGCCTCTGTTGACAGAGATATATTTTTATTTTACATATCTCACACAAGGAAGGTACAGAAAACCAAGTCAAGACTCTCCGTTGGGCGCTTTTCGCTTACGAGGACAACGAAAATATTTACCATTGCTCAAGTATGACAAAAGAGTTTTTAATTCACAGTCGAAATGTTTCGAAAATCGATTTTGGTGGCCAGGGCATAAGCATTCAATGCCATGCAGAATTTTAAATTTTATACAATTTATATAAAATTTCGTATAAAAATTCTAAAAAAGAAAAATAATAACTCAAATAAACTAGGCATGTCATGTCCTCGCCCTGATAACGAGACAAAGCGCGGCGTTGAGTATCACCACTCAAATGCAGAGCTTAAGGAGAACAAAGTGTCTTTATTGTATACCATTCAAAAGCTACCTCTGCCTACTCTGCTTTGTGCGGGATCATACAGCGTGAAGTAAAAACGAAATCAAGTAACTTAGCGGCGGGTTTGAAAGTGGCAGTAAGTTGTTCCGGCTTCACTCTCCTTTTTTCGCCCCACCAGGCGTCTAACACGCGACGTATGGCACGTTGGAAGGTCACGTCCGCTGAACCAGTGGGTACACGCCAGCGTACTTCCCCCACGCTTTGGCCGGCATATGGATATCGTACTATGGGAAACAAGTTGTTATAAAAAAGAATGAGATGACTTAGAGCTAGCATGCCATTGTCGGTAGTGCAGCGGCACATTGTGTTGTTGTAAACATAACATTGTAACGGTTATGGGTTCTATTTCCACTATAAACACGACTTATTTTATCCCCGACATAGCGCGGCGTTGGGCTCTACCACTTAACACACATTGTCTTGATTTTTTTTGAAAGCGTAGACTACGGAATGTCTAAACATTAGGTTCCCCACCCTGCTATGTGAGAACGAATGCAGCTGCTGAAACTAAGTAACTTTTGGATTCGCAAAGGTAAACAAATAACTAAATCGTAAGTCAATCCAATTTTTTTTTAAAGAGGATACAGTTTAATCTATGTGTTATCATAACCATTGTATATTCAAATAACTGCAATTTGCTTTAACGTAATTGTCAAGATTTGATAAGCTATCAATGATTTTATGGAGCACTATATTTCTTATCTAATATGAGATAATATCGTAAACAGATAATACTTAATCATAAAATAATGATAGGGAGGCCAGTCGTTGCGCAGGGCCGAAATATGTAAACGGGATTGGTTGTGAGTTCGATTCCCGCAGCATTGAGTTCCGCCTCTCAACTAAAAAAAAAAGTAGACAACGGAGTGTCTTAAACACAGTGAAACTGATTTGATTATTTTTTTATTTTATATATTTAATTTGAATTTTAATTGCATATGATTAATCTTCTTCTTTGATTTTTATAGAATATCATATTTCGATTTTTCTTCTTTTTCTTTTTCTTACGGTACCTATATAATTATTTACCTGTAGCTCTGCAGTCGTCGTGTGCAAATTCACACTGATCGGCCAAGCGTTGGGCAAGGACAGCCAATTCACGATCCCAGTTCTATAACAAATTTAGAAATCTATTTTTTATAGAATCACACATATTATGCAATTTTAGATTAAATCTTTTTGCAAATACAAATATAAGAAAAATTATATTAAAATATATAGGTACCTACTATGATTTAATAGGTTTTCCTGTTCAGTTATAAAAAGTAAGGGATTAACCTTTAAGTATGGACGTCGGGTCTGACAGACCAGACAGTTCTACGAATTCTACAAATCGGCCACTTCTCGGTGACCTCCGCCACTGAGTCTCTCAGTACCTTTCGTTTTAATGACAAAATGAATGTAGATAGCAGTGGTTGTGTCTCTGGGTTCAAAACACGTGAGTATTTAACTTTCTAAATGGGGCCTGGGTCTGTCAGACCCGACGTCCATGTTTCCCATACATGAATGATTTCAAAACGCCATATATTTTTATAATATTACAAAATATACTTTAATATTTTGATTGTATTATTTGTATTCAAATGTTTTTATTGTTTTATATCATATATTATTTGGCATTGTTTGTTATATATTTTAGTAATATAAATATAATTTACCTAAAAAAGATTCAATTTTTTTAGTTTTTATGATAAAATGGAAAAAATTATCGACCTAGCACGTCAGGGACAAAAATATCGGTACTTTATAATCAACATCAAACAAAAGAATTGGACGACGACATTTTATAAAGAAAATAGCACTTTATCAAATAAAAAGACGCGTTTCTTATACTAAACTACTCTAAGAATTGAGAATGACTTTGACTCGCGTTTCGCGATCTGATCTATCATTTATTGAACATGAAGCAAAAAAAAAATAGTTTTGGGATCTTGAAAAATATGTACACTTTGCCCCCAAAATATATATAGAAACACAATACATACTTATGTTGACTGCAATCGTCCTGTTTGCCTACAATGTTGAAAGCCATTGTGTATCGATGTTCAATGATAGCTTATCTTGAGGTGTTGTCAAAATTTTTATTTTATAACATAAGATGTAATTTCTTTATTTTTTTTATTTGTTAGACTTTATATTTTGTTAAAAAAATATTTATTTTATTATCTGTCTTTTTTTTATAGTATTATTTTCTTAAGAGTCATCCCATGTGGCCAAAGACTGAAATTGTGACTTTAAGTTACTTAAATCGTTGTGATGCGTAAACTTTAATAAAAAGCGATTTTATTTATATTGATTTTGCTTGATTTGAGGCTATTCATGTAAACTAAAACATAAAATTGTCTTCTTCCTTTAAAAAACAACCGGAATATGACCAATAAATACACTGGTCTGACAGACCCGACGTCCATATGTATGTTATAAAAAAATCACGTCCATAGTTAAAGGTTAATATGGGCAATAATATGATTATTCCACTGTACATAAATGAAAATGCTAGTCTCTATATCTTTTAGTTTAAAATAACTTAATTTTGCAACAGTAATTTATAAAAATCGTATTAAAGTTGCCATTTTTTTCAAACAAACATATTTGATTTTATTTAATTAAAATATGTGTACGAGTTTCACAAGTTCAGTTCTTAATTTATGGCGTTTCGAGTTTTACACATGCCTAACTGTCAACTGTCAATATCATGTGACAATTGACATCACAACAAATAAACTCCGTGAAAATTGCAAAAACAATACAAATATTCATAATATTCATTTCATATTTCATAAATATAATAAATAGAATAGTAGTTCATTCATAATTTTAAAAAAACCATGTCTAATTCGGCGCATGTCGTAGACGGAGAAGCGTCCGAATCTGATTCTGAAATTGAAGTTGGAAAATCTCCAGTAAGAATTATAACAAATTACTTCTTTTTACTTGATTATTATAATTTTTGTAGACATTACAATATCTTTTTACACTTTTTTATCTTATTAGGTTATTTGGTTTTAAAATTATTATATGTAACATTCTAGGACACATCCAGACATTCCCAAGCATTTGTGGTATCTGGTGAAGCTCCAGAATCAGATGATGGTAATTTATTTTGTTAATTTAAATTATATTTTTTACTTAATTAGTAAAATAAATAAAACTGAGTTTTAAAACTTTATAATTTATGAGTAAGACCTTTAAGGCACAGGGTGATTGCATCTAGTGAGATGGATGTTCTTTCCATGGGAGTTAATATTTTAATTTTTCTGCTGTAATAGCATGGAGTTTATTTTTTTAACTCAACATACAGTGACTAAAAGTGTAAAGTATTTTATTTCTAGGCTCCATTTGCCCACCCAGCTATATGTTGCTTACAAAATGAGGCAGAAAAAAACGAACACTATCTAGACAAACTTTACACGAAAAATGATAAATATAAATTAATGAGGAAATGAAAATAATTCATTCCCTTAAACCACAACAGCATCTATTTTAGAGTTCGATATCTATATATAAAATCTTTAATTTTTTAGAGACAAAAGTATCGTCACATTTAAATGATGAATTAGATGCTCCTCTTAACACATCTATGTTCCCATCGTCACCCACTAAGTTGATACATAATTCAATTTTACATCAGAAATTGTGTGAGTATATTGAATTATTTTCATTCTGGTATAATAAAATATTGAAAAGTATATTTTTTTATATTTGCACTTTGCATATAAAATTTGTAGTAAACTGTAAAATCACTTTTTTGTACTTTAGGATTTTTTAATAAAAAATAAGAAGATTTTTTCCAATCCAAGATATAAAAAATAAGTTTAATGTATTTATATAAATTAATTATCTGAAACATTTGGGAGTCAGGTTTTAAATTTTATAGTTATTTGGCTATTTATATACTTTACAGAAATATTTTTTCATACATTAAATTAATATTTGTGTCTATCTTGTAACAATTATATACACTATAAACTACTTTAGAGACAGATCTCATCAAAATCAATTCAACTATTAAAATAAATAGCCTAATATGGTTTTTTTTATGATTATTTTTAGGGGAATGCAATGTATCTCTTAGAGCTACAATAGAAGGCTTAGTGAAACATACAACTGACATTTGTGTAGAAAAACTAACTAGAGCCGATAAAACATTACTTAATGTACAGGTAATATATATATTTTCTTTAAAGAGAAAAAAATTTGCAAAGTTTTAGGACTCTGTATCTCGAAAGAAAAATATCTGCTGTTTTTGATGGCATAATTTCATGGTCTGTCTGTTTTATGTTTGTTCTTATTTTATTTAGAATCTTAGCTATGTCAATGAATTTACAAGAAGTCATCATTAAAATATTCAGATCATCATGGTTGAGCAGCTGTAAATGTGATGGTTGTGAGTTCAATACACACTCGAGGAAATGTTTATATATTAATTATTTTCATATAATTTAAATTATAAATGTGGACATTTATAGACAACGCTTGGCAATAAGCTTCCTTACTCAACAACTCTCAAAAATCATGTTAAAAGTAGGGAATGGAGTGTCTTAACACTAGGTTTTTTGGCTTGCTGTTTAGGGAAAGATTAAAATATCTTAGTTATAAATAAATGTTGTTCTAGGAAAGTATGAGAGCTACAAACGCAAACCTAACACTAGCAAGAGCAAGACTTAAGCAATTGCACGCGGAATTAGAAAAGGCTAACTGTTCGAGCGCATTGCCAACTGTAAAAATTAAATAATTCGTTGTTATAATACCCTATATAATATGCTATATTAAATAAATATGTATTTATTGTATATATATTTTCGTTTTATTTTTTTCCACCAATTTTTGTTTAAAAACTATTATAGCCTAGTGAATCTTAATGTATGTAGTTTTTCATTAAGCTGATTATTACAAATTTTAATTATTATTATATAACAATAGCAAAGTTACAATACGTATATTGTAACTTTTCTAATATACATAAATAAGATTTTCTAAGTTTTACTAAAAGTCAAACTACAAAAAACACTAACTTACTATAATGCGGTTATCATATATAATTGCTTTTGAATGTACTCTAAATGTTTTAAATATTTTTTTTCCTGGTTCCTTTGTGAGTAGGTATAATTCTATAACTACTTTAAATACAAAACTTACAACTAACATCATAATCTGAGGTTTGGGGACCGGTGCTCCGCCGCGCACGTGCTCGTGGCCCGAGGCGATGCGTTGACGATGTCTTTTAGAAATAACTTTTTTTTAATATATTTTATATTGCAATTTATAAGAGGGGTATAACAAGTGTAAATATTGATTTATATTTTATTATATTACGTATCTCACGCTTTCTGCGTAGCGGAGAAGCCAGAGAGAAAGAAGAGTCATCCAAAGTCTCTGCATAACATTACAAATAGTGATTTTTGATACAAAAAAATCAAGAACTAAAAGTAAAAAAAAAACTAGGTTACCTATTAATATAATGAATGATAAAATTTCTTAGTTCACTTGTGAATTTAATTCGTGAGTAATTTCGACATAACGGCCCGGGACCTGTCTGAAAATACATTTAGTAAATACAGGATTACCAAAGAAACTACCAACAAAACTGCTATATTTTTTTAACCATTCCCCACTTTCCGTCAAATTTTGGAAGCATTGCGTGTAGATTAGCAGAACTTAACGCTGCGCTTTGCTTCGTTACCAGAGTGACGAAATGAAAATATGAAACATTCCGTTTCATCGAGTGGGAATTGAACCCACTACCTGTGGCGTATACACGCTTGTGCCACTGTGCCTCGGCCCACGACTGGCCTTGTTTAGTTTTTTAATATCTCGAATTTGAGATCCAGATGAGTAATATATCTTTTTTGTCGATGAAACAACCCTTAATGATTATTAAATAAACCTGTTGATACCAACTCATAGCCAAATAGTTTTTTTACCAGACTAATAAAAATAATTAATTCTCCCGAGTGGAGATCGAATCCACGAGCATCTCATGTAGATTTAGGCCCATTACTACTGTTCCATGATGGCTGCTGTGATATTAAGATTAAACGATCAAAATACAATGTAGGTACATTATAGAAACATAAAAGAAATAATGTACACTTACTACAGGAAACTGACAAGCCACATGACTGCCCTTCCCTTGACACAGTCGCCGGTAGCGCAGTGAGCAATACGGGTCGTCTACTGTAACCGTTGTTAGTAGATTCAAATTCAATAATAGGATAGTTGCTTGCCATAACATGGTTTATAATCTAGAATAGGATGGAAATTCAGTGTATTATATTATTCTGGTTATATTTAGGGTTTCTCTAATTTAGTCAAACAGAATAAATAGGTTTTGCATTATTTATTTTTTTATAGGATAAAAATTAAAAGTGCTGTAGAATATAATTTTACAGAAATATTGTTATTGGTTGCGTCTCATGCGAGACCCTATATAATAAATTATAATATTTGTCTTCATATAGTATGACATACCTAATTTTATGTAATTTAATATACATCATTTTATGAGTAGAAAATCACACAAATAAAATAAATTTTTTGCATAATAAGTGTCTAAAAAATCAAAATAGCAAAACTTTGACAAATACAAAAGTCACTATGACAGAATTTCAACAGAATATGAAAACAATAAAACTGTCAGTAATGAGGAGTCGTGGTGCAACTTGCAAGGGCACAAGCGTGTGAATGTTAACGCGACGGGTTGTGGATTCGATTCTCACTCGAGGAAATGAAATATTTAATATTTTCATTTTCTACATGGATTTATAACACAATGAAAAAAGTTTTTTTTTCATGTTCAATTAACCCTACCAGTTAAATGTATAATGAGAAAATGTGTACAAGTATTTTTTTTCCTACTACTCTGAAATTATGCAGAAAGTAAGCAATCTCTATTTAATTACAAAAATATAATGTATCTTAATAAAAACTAAAATTAATTAAAAAAAAAAACAAATTGACAGCCTAGTAAATTCACTATTCCGATTAACGTTCAAAGGGTACGTAAAAAAAATAATAAAGAAAAAACTTCGATTAAATTTTATTATGAAATACAATAATTTATATGTCAGGATATTTACAACGTTACAACTTACCTAACTTATTTAATGTACACGACGACGATGGTGTCATACAAATTGTACAAAACAGTGGGAAAAAAAAACAGGCGCTAGGCTTCAATCAAATTTTCAATCTATACAATCGTTAGAGTTGTATCAATTGTGTTAAGTAGTTTAAAATTTCGACTGCCACTGGTTACATATTTTCAAGACTTATTTTAAACGAATTTATAATAATGTTTATACAAAAAATGTTTATGATTATTTAATTTTCATACGTATAATTCAAATTAAATGTAAAATATAATTATATACGACTGCGGCAGTCGAAATGTTAATTCATAACTAAACAGCTTTAAATAAAGTCCTTAAGTAAATAGCTATTTAATATATATATATTTTAATAAATAACATAATTGAAAAAATTAATTGAAGTAACGGAAATACTATTAAATTTCGTTTCAGGCCGTATGCTATGGGACCATTGGTCGTAAGAAGTCGCAAAGCGCGGCGTTGATTTCCACCACTCCACACAGCTAAGAGATAAAATATATATTTGAATACAAAAAGTTTCAAACTTCTGATTCCTAGAATTCTAGAAATATTTAATGATGATATCTGTTTACTTAAGGACATTTTAACAAATGAAAAACCCACGCTGTTATATCATGGTTCACAATTTAATACATTTCTTTTTCCTAAATATATACAAAAAATATAGTTTAGGGAGAAAATTGTTCTATTTTTTTAATATTATTTACATTTTACAATTGAAGTAGACGTAAAAACTAAAATATGACACGAAAACAGGACGATTTTATATGAAAGTTTGAAATTAAAGACTAATCAATATTTGCTTATGTATGTATGTCTGTACGTATAGTTATTACTATTAATTATATTGAAAATATTTAAATTGTGACCCAAGTATTATTATATATAACTAACATATTATGTAGTTTCGATTTATACAGATAATAATTATTTCATTATCGTAACAGTAGATATTGATAATTGTTCTTTATGAGGAACCATTTTGAATTCATTTATTGTGTTTGTTAAAATAAAGTTAAAAACATAATGTTTATAATTGAAACTAAACATAGACTAAAAATCAGTCATATAAAGACAAAAAAATATTATAATGATTATTTTCATAAAATATCATTCGTTAAAAGCACTAAGATAAGAAATTACGAATGTCACTCAGCTATCCCACAGATTAAAAACACACAGAAATTACACATATTCGTTTTTTATTGCTTTCCGCTGAGCACGAGTGAGGTAGACTAATATGAGCTAAGTTCATTAGTTAATGTTTAAGAAAGAAATACATTTTTAAATGTTATAGTAAACAAAGATGATTGAATTATCTGCAGGAATTTTAAATAATTGTAAATATAATTTATTATAATTATAATTTCAATATATATAAGTAATATTACGGCTAAATATAAACATAAATTATTTTGATTGAAATGATAATTTATTTTTGAATCAACTTAACAAACAATACTTAAAAACATTTTGTATTAAATATAGAGTACGACTACGGTCTGACTTGGTAAATAGAAAAATGTAGATTTTCTTTTAATGTCGTAGTTAGAGACGCCAATCAGCAAAAGATATTAAATCAAACAAGTATTTAAAATGATTAATTAATTACATTGATTTACAAATTGACATAATATTATGAATTTTATAAATAAAAAATAATCTGTAACTACAAAAAACAATGGTTTGCTTTTATTTCGATATATTTTTGTTTTTTATTTAATTGAAATTAATATTCCATTTAACTTATATTTTTATTAATACGTTGCTTGTGAGGCAGTTATCAATATCGTTATTTCTTATCAACTAAAATTAATAATTAATTATACATAAAATAAAAGGAAACAAGACTTACAGCTAAATAATAATTATTGTTAAAAGAATTCTACCAAATATGGTTAAGAATTTTATATATTTTTTAATATAACTCTATTGAATAGTTGTTTTAAGAAAGATTGAGTAAAAAGTATGTATAGAGCGAGATCATTATATAATAGAGAGGTTAAGTGTTAGCTGTCTAAACAAAAGTGGCATAATTCAAGTATGACTGACAATACTGACATTTCCGTATTAATTAATTAATCTGGTAATGACCATTTGAATAATAAATCAAAATCTTTTATTATTATAAAATACTAATATTATAAAGCTAAAGAGCACGTTTGGGTTAACGCGCTTATCTCAAGTATAACTGGTTTCATTTTAAAAAATATTTTTGTGTTGGATAGCCCATTTATCGTCGAACATTTACATGATGTTAATTTTCGATTTACATGATTTACATGATGTTAATTGTTTCGACGTAACTCATTGTACCTGCGGTCCTGTCTTACACAACTTTAAGTCTTTTCCAAAGACCATGCAGGCGATGCCTCAGTAAAAATCTAGTAAGTCAATACAACTATTCTAAGATTCTTTAAGTTGCTGAATAGTAAAAACATAATTTAACCATGTTTACCAATTAGAAAGGACTCTTTATTCATTATGTTGCTAAACAAAAAGTAAAACTATATTACTATGACGTCGTTTCTTCGTATTACTTTCGTATATTTCTTTTGTTTCAAATATATGTATGTATTATGTTACTGCTAAAGAAAACTTAATAGTGTGAATGATACCACTTTCGTCCATATCAATTGGGTAAACATAATTTTAAATGAAAACATAAAAAGGCAAATGTTATTTTCTTCATAAAAACTACCACAAACACTTACGGAAACTGAAAATATTCATACATTACTATAAAAGCTCATCCTCATATTACTTTGTTCTTATTTTCTACAATTTCATTATTCAATACAATTCAAAGCGAATTTTGACATTAAAAAAATGTATAATCACTAGCATTTTTACTAGAATAGACCAAAAAAAACTATTAAAAATGTCAAAATTCGTTTCTTTTCGAAAAGAAATAATTTCATTATTAATCTATAATTATGACTGAATAAAATAATTGTAAATCAATATGTTATAGTTAATATCTTTTAGTAGAACAATGTCGTGTGTACTAAAAGCAGTAATCTTCAGGTTTTGGTACAAGAATATAGATTATATTGATATAGTAAGAACTGTCATTTATTAGATTACAGATTATATGTAACTGGAGTACAGATATTTTCTTTTTTAAAAGTACTGTACCTCAAAATGAAAAAAATCCGAATTCTTATAGGGTCACTTTGTAGTCTGTGTGTCTGTCACGACCATTATTTGTTTTATATCTATAGCAGCCGTCTTTAAGACTTTATTCTACAAAAGTATAAATGGAAAATATTGGCAGTAGATAAATTATACAAAATAAAAAATATAAAATATAGTAATTACGTGAAACTAACGTCTCTCCTAATAATTGATATTATCTCGATTACAATACTTTTATTACTATGACTATACAAAATATAAATATGTTACTATGCTATAATGTTGTAGGCGAATTTAAAAAATATATACAAGAAAAAAAAATCGGCCAAGTGCGAGTCGGACTCACGCATGGACGGTTCCATACCATTAATAATAATTAAAATGAACGGCAAAAAAACACGTTTATTGTATGGAACCCCCCTTAAATCTCAATTTTATTCAGATTTTTAGTATTTATTGTTATAGCGACAACATAGATATATGAGGGCCCCTTTTTATCCTTTAAGCAAATAACCCTAATTATATAATAATACAATTAAATTAATCTAAAACAAGTAATTGATTTAAAGAAGGAAAAACTAAGTGATGACTCGCTAATAAATCACTATCATTGTACATATCCAATATAATGCTACACTATATCGTACAATATATTTTGGGGAAAAACATAGGTAAGTTAATGTTTCATTAGCTACAAGAAATCTGCTATATTAGAAATATTAAAATTATTAATATAAATTCTCCATGTCTAATCTATAGCCAAAATAATTATTATTTAAAAAATATTTTTCAGTGCTTTTCAACAGACCCACGAAGACAACCACCTAAATATATATACAAAATTATATCAATATGTTTATATAATTTATTATTTGTGTATAACTTCATAGTATCAAGCTATTTCTGTTCTGGGTATCTTTGAGCTATTATATTGTACAAAATACATAAATAAAAGCTTTTAACAAAGTCGCCATTTTGATAAAAAAAATATGTAATTTGGAAAATTTTTAACAAAGCTTATTAGTTTATCTTCTTTCTTTAACTTATTAGTTTTTCTTATATAAATATTTTTAAATTCGTCACAACATCAGTATAACCTAAATGCCTTTTAATTAAAGACTTTTTACACGATTTACACTTCAGTCGTAAGAAAAATATAAACGTTGCTTATTTACAAGTGCTATATAAGTGACGAATAATTAAAAAAAAAACAGAAATAAAAAAATACAATATCCACAGATAATTAATAAATAAATAGTAATTAAATAATTTTCTAAAAATGTCATGTTTATTTTATTATAATATTTCATTTACATTGAATTCAATTTACTTCACGTATTGAAAAATCGAACCTAAAACCTTCGTTCGAATTGATTAGATCTAATTCTAGAAAAAATATTTTGGATTTCATTTTGTAATTATAAGAATTAATTCCATCTTTATTTACAAATAAAATAATTGTATGTTGCTCAGAATACAATAAAAAGATGTAATTTAAGAATAAATTACGTATTAAAGAATTTAACTGAAAATAAATGAAAAAATATTATATGTATGTTTTGTTAAAACTAAAATTACGACGGTATCGTTGTTAGTTGAAATACTTCGATTAGTCAAAAAAAGAACTAGAACTTTCTATCAACTAATCAATGTACTGAAAAGACCAAAGCACCTAAGAAATAAATACAAACGTTATAATTATACAAAGTGATGAGTCAAATGACATCATTTGATTGGCATAAATGCATTTGGCAATCTTTTGAAGGGAAGCGCGATCTCGAACTTTCTATTTACATTGGTTGTCTCGCCTCCATCTGTAAGAGACGCTTTGATCAGTGGGGTGTAAACTCACGCTAATTTTGATAAGTTATCAAAATGATTTTCGACTTGACTTAAACTTTGAACTAAAATGTTTTTTTTTGTCAGCAATTGGGGTGGCACGGACCACCCGACCCTCCGTATTCCTACGTCCACGACTGTAGAAGTGGACTGTAGCGACAGCATTTATAAGGTTAAAAGGTTTTCTCATCATTTGTGTAAGGTCATGTTAATCACGACTAGTCAACCATATTGTACCTGTCGGCGTGCGCGGCGACCGCGACGGCGACGTGCGCGTGGGCGTGCGCGTGGCCCAGCGTGACAAGCGCCGACGCTAGCGCGAGTCCACCCAGCGGCGGCGCGCGTCCACTGCCGCCCGTGGGCAGCCGCACCAGCAGCGACAGCACCGCCGCGCGTCCCGACCGGCACGGCTCCAGCGCCACCGGCGCCGGCACGCCGCCACCTGCCACCCACAACCAGACACATGTCACAATACGTAAACTACAAATGCAATTAATATTTCGGATTATTATTCAAAATGTTTTAATTAATTATTTTTCGTTGCATATTAATAAGTAATAACTCTATAATCAATATTATTTAATACTAGCCACATGCTCGCTCTTTCACCCGCCTGAACTGTACAATTATTTCTTTACTAACCTGAATTACTGTCGTGTTCTAATAACATTATTATGCTAACTAATACAAGACTGAACTTTGAAGACTTTGAACAAATCTGTTCCTGCAACGGGATATTTTTAAAGTAAAATTTACTTATTTATTTAGTTTATATATAGTTACGCCCACGGACATAACTATATATAAACACCTAACATTGTACATTATTATTACAAACAATTACCCGTAATATAAAGTACAGAATCTGAAAAGGGAAATGTTAAGCAAAAAAATACATCAAATATTCACGTACCCCCACTTCCCCTCTCTAATTCGATGCTAACTTGACTAAAAGGCCGCGACGCCATTTGCTCCATCTCCACAAACAATCTCTGTCTACGTCTGTACAAATCGTATCTCTGAAAAATATACTCATAATATTAATAATTAAGATAAAATAAATTAGACCGTCTTAATATGAAATGAAAAATGGAAATATTTATATGATTATATTTTTTTTTAGCTGAGACACTCCAACTCAAATTACAAATAGACGTATTTATCTCGAATACTCCATGGGTGAGATTTAAATACACAATCAACGCCAAATAAAAATATCCTAACAATCACAGAACGAAACATTCAGAATTCCTTTTTTGAGGGAAAGTAAAAAGTAAATATCATGGTAAAATTAGTATTTTCTGTCCCGTTTTTTTAATGAAAAAGAAAAGGCAATCGAGCGTACGGGTGCACCCTTGTGCCCCTGTGTCACTCACTACGCCCTCGAAATTAAAATACATCACTAACCTGCTTGATCTTCCACAGTAGAGCAGCAAAAAACAACAACAGAAGGAAACAAGATGAGAAAGTAATAAAGAACTGTTGTAAATTTAACTTCGGATACTGCGAAAAAGATATTTGTATCCACAATGGCGGTCTAAAGTCATAGACGTAGACGAAAAAGGTTGTTAGAGTTATATTTTCTTCAACGCCGAACGCGTGCTCGGATTTTGCAAATCTGTGAAAGAAATAGGTTTTTATTATTTATTTTTTTTGGAAAAGAAATGAAAATATGAATTTGAATAAATATTTTATTTCTTCGAGTGATGGAAAATTGTGACTGTATATATATAAAACAAAAATGACTTACTTATATCTAAAATTTGTACAATTCAAATCACTGAAAAGCACTCTTTCAGCTCTGTCAGCCCTCGTTCTGACAGTTAGATTCATACGAGCGTGGGCACTACATGTTATACTAAAATCCGCATCGACATCTGGTTTCACGGGCGCATTCCGAAAATTAATGGCGGATAGATGTCTGTCCTCCTTTTTGGATAAATTGAATGTGAACTGGTAGTCCACTGCTAGGTCATCTACAAAATATCAAAGGTGGCGTCCATACAAAAGTAGTAGTTAGTACATAAATAAGTATCATCATCTAATTTACATATTCTATTTTTTTTTAGCTTCATGCTGCATCCCACATATAGCAAGGTAAGCAGGCAGAACTTAGTGTTAAAGGACTCCGTTTCCCACTTTCCGCCGAAAAGGCATGACGACTCGAAATAAAGAACACTAAATAATCATTTTGTTCTTTTTCATTACAAAAGACTTTACTTAACAAAATATCTAGTAACTTATTTCCTTTTAATTAAACTAACTAACAAACTTGTCACCTGTACGAGAAAGATAATCAGATAAAAAAAAAACTTACAATAACAACCCTTATTGTACAAATCGGCGTGATAGTGGTTAGTATTATCACACTTATCACATCTATCACCAGCCATGCCTTTTGTACTGCAATAGCATTTGCCTGTGTCCGCAGCGCAGGAAACCGCTTGGGCGTTGCATTCGCATGCTGGAAAGTTACAAGTATTTAGAAAGTTTCACGCGCTATCCCGCATAGGCATAGACAGGAGGAACACTATGTTAGTGTCAAGACACTTATTTGTCATAGCAAGGATCGAAGCTAAAAAAATATGTTGACAGGCAGATGCTGTTTCACTTTATCACAAGAGCCACAAAGTTTATAATGTTAATATCAAGTTTTATATTTTAGTTCTTTTTCTTATGAGAAAATGTAGCGTATTTTTTTACATTTAAGATGCAGTGTGTTAGATGGAACACAACACCGCGTTCTATCTTACTATATAGCTACTAAGTCCACTACAATCACGACCCGGTAAAGAAACTCGATTTCGACTCGGTATTTTTATAAACTTATCCTTATGAGTTTCATCTGAGCTGACAGGTTACACTCAAGGCGCAAATCCCACCTTGTTTCATAATAATTAATCACCTTTAAATTTTGTCTTAATGTCAAAGTTTTTTCTACACCCACTACTATGGCCGCTGGTCACCTCAGATGGGTTTTCACTGGCCGCCTAGATGACCGCTCCCGAGCAGTGCTAGTTTATTTTCTGTCTTTCCTTATCACTCATTGAGTTCTAAATCCTTTCGAACAACATACCCACATTTTCTGTACTCTTTAGTCTAGTTTTATATTAGTCAGTGTATTTGTATTGTGGTGTGTGTGTGTGTGTGTGACTCACGCTGGCAGAGGCCGCCGTTGAGGGGGCTGCCCCAGTGCGCGGGCGCGCACGCGTCGCAGTGGTCGCCCAGCGCGCGCGCACCGCACGGGCGCACGCAGCGCGCACTTGCGTCGCACACCGCGTGCCCGTTGCACTGGCACTCCGGGCACGACGTGAAGTGCCACCTGGGGACATACGCAGCTATTATATCTAATGGAATTCGAAAATTCTTAAAATGTTGGTATTTGTCACTACTTACTTTATATATCAGACTATAATAATGCAATTGATATAATCCCACCGTGTAGAAATTGGGCAACGGAGTGTTTTAACCGTTCTCTTTTCTACATGCGAGATATAGCGTGTCACTCACCGTCTATGCGGACACACGTGGGGGTGATGTGTTCGTCTCTCACCCCCTGGAAGGCACACTCCTCTCCCACCTCCTAAGCCGTCATCGCACCACCCGCACGCGGGTTCGGTGAGACACGAGGAACACGACGCGTGTGAACTACATCCCGTGGTTATTACACTAGATGCGGTATTAATGGTTGTAGATGCACAACCACCGGTCGACCACGCCCGGCAACCGCCCAAGGGAAATGAAGCACCGTATGCATTCTGTGTGAAAAGTAATATTAATAGTTAACCACGGGTTCACGAAAGTGAGCCGGCACAAGAAACTCAGCGGGACAATAGTTGTGGTTTACTGTTTATCAAAAAAAATATGTCAAAATATTTACACATTTAACAAAATACTTATTTATTTAATAACACTTAAATCTTTAAAAATATTCTAGTACCATCTAAAATTAAAACTTTACCTTGTCCACACAGCGTTCAGCAGACGCGCACCAGATGCACTCCTCGGCGGTACAATTGGCGCACGTGTGGAAACTCGCACACGCCGCACTACACACACCCGATGCGGTCGCAGCTACACTTCTGAAATAGCGATAGTAATATAAAACATTTTTTATAACAGTTATAATAGTTGGTAGTTACAGAGTGTAGTGGAGCTTGGAGGTAGTTGTAGGTTTGATTTTTATCTTAGGATTTCGATTTTGTTGACTACACGCTGTATCCCGCTGCTATAAATCAGGGTAGGGGTAGACATAGTATGAAATACAAGTCGTAGGTTTTTAAAAATTTTAGACACATACGTGGCTTCACCAACTTAAATGGTAAGCAGAGAGCACACTTACTTTGATCCCCTCGCATAAACTACGAATTTTCGAGAGCTTGTGCATTGAGTGACCCCAAAGCCACGCTTTACCTTCTTACCAGAGCGAGGAAATGAATCATCCATTTCTTAGATTTTAAAAAATATTTCGTAAATTCAAAATGGAAAGCAAACAAATACAAAATAAAATATATATAATATAATAGTAAAATGTATATACCTTATATCAGTAGATGAATTGGCAGGACGACATTTTACTGTATCATAGTCCCAGTAACACGCTCGTTGACTTAATTCCTCTGAACCCTGGAATACGTTATGTATTGTAATAATTTCACAGATTAGTAAAGAAAGTCTGCGTAAAATATTGACTGCAAAGCCGCATGTAAAAGCAAGTGTACAAATAAAGTAATGCCTTTGTTTACGAATTAAGACCACTTAAATTCTATGCAGAATAGCTGCCATACATCGTGAAGCTAAAAAAATAAAAATAAAATAAAATTTACATGAGGATGTCGATGTGTGTGTGCGTGGCACGCTGCGCACGAGTGGTAGCGCGCGCACGACTCGCTGCCCGTGCTGGTCGCTATACACTCGTCTACCGTTAGTGCTAGCTGAAAAATACATTTTTTAAATAAAAAAATATTAAATAATTTTACCAGCTTAAGAAATGTTTTAACATTTTAGACGATTAGGAAAATTTGAAAAATGTCTCTAGTCAAATGATTAACAATTGTAAAAAATATTGTATTTATAGACATAATATGTCGACGAATAAACTAAAAAGTGTCTACGTGTGTATAGCGAATATTAGTAGAGTTAATAGACAACATATACCTGGTGGGAGTGCCGCAAGCACCGCTGGGGCGCGAGACAGGCGCCGCACCACGCGCAACCTAACGCCACGCACGCCGCGCAGTAGTCCGCGCTGCTGCAACGACGCTCATCTGTAAATAGATATTATATTAGTTTATCATTCCGAATTTAAAATAAATAATTTACTCATGCCTTATTCAAATGTTACATTCATATTATTTTATGCAGTATTCAGGCCGTAGTGACGCAATACTGTAAACGCGACTGTAAATGCGACGGTTGTGGATTCGACCAGGATGGATTTATCCAGGGGAATGATTGTATTTAAGTTATTTATTTTCCCGCTCTGATAGAAAAAAAAACACTAAGTCATCATCCGTCAATCTAGACGCATTGTCTATAAAATTTAGCACTGCTTGGAGAACGGAATGCCTTAACTCTAGGTTCTCTCTGCTTACCCTGCTATACTCGGGATACCTTGACGCTAAGAAAAATAGAGTAACGTACCAAACACGGGTTCAACATGGCACGCCTTGACAGATTCATCGTATGACTGTTTCCACCCTATCTCTTCTAACTGCAACAAATTGTTTAAAAAAAATTGTATATTTTTCCAAAAAGAGAAAGTTATATATAGTTTTTGGATTAATAATTGTTTAAATTTTTAAAATATTTTAGAAAAGATTTCTAAAAAAAACTCTAAAATATATATGTACTCACAGCAACACACACGCGGTCAGCGTGCCTCCATACACAAGCTCTGGCCGCACGGAACGGGGCGTTGAGACACGCGAGCTCGTCGTTAAACGCCGAGCACCGCGCGCCCGCCTCGAACGAGAGTGCGTCCGATCTTAGGCGACCGTCAAAACTGCAATTTTAAGATTTGCTATAAAAAAAGTTATTGTATAGTTCATATATAAAGCCATCGATTTAGAAATATATTATTTACTACTTACAATAAATAAAAAAACATCTTCACAGCATAAACATTATATATACATTACCCGCCATGCACTATAACAGTAGGTCTTGCAGTTTTAGGTAAAATGGCGGCCGCGTGCGCCGCGCGAGCTGAACTCTGCGGCCCTTGTATCGTGTACCATGTACTACATCTGGAATGAAAAGTGATAGATAAACTAAAAATTTATACCTATTGTAGTGTAAAGCCAGCTTAACGCTGTATGGAGGTCACAACCTATCGGCCGTATTGTACTTACAGTAAAAGATAGATTTTGTACATACCTAACATCATACAATAAAGCAGCAGACGAATAACACTGTTCAGCCGCAGTAGCCGTAGCGGCCGCACTGTCGTTGTGCGCGTTGCCACCGAAAACTAGCATTATACCTGGAAAAAATTGTAAATATAAGACACACAAAAATTTGTGTTAAAAAAAATAAGGCAGTTTCACGCTTTTTCACGCATAGCAGAATATGTCAGAAGGAACATAATCTTGAGACACTTCATTTCCCACCGCCCAACTTTCGGGAGATTTTGAGACTTGCCGAGTTGGACAATTGTATATAATTTATATAATCATTTCCCAGAGTGGGGATCGACATACGAAGCATTGCATCTACAGTCAGGCGTTGTGATTCACTGCGACACAACGGTATTGAAAATAAGTTAGAAAGGCTGCAGAGTAGACTAGCTAGCAGGGTAGGCTGAGGGCACCTGGGAACTCCAATCTTATTAAGACACTTGCTGTCTTCACTTTCCGCCGAATTCTGGAGGCATTGCGTGTTGAGTGGTGGAACTCAACGCAGCACTTTGCCCCGACACCAGAGCCACGAAAATATTAAATATTCAATTTCCCCGTGAGAGAATTGAACCCACAACCTGTCGCATTTACAGTCGTATGATTTGTGCCCCTCTGTAACGACAGACCTCAAATATAAAAAATGTTTTTAAAGCGTAAAATAATAAAAGGTAATTTATTAAATGTAAAAAAAATGATCTCTGGCAACTTTATGTAGAACAGTGAAACTAATATTTAATTTAAAAAGGCTTTGTTTTATGAATATATTTCCAATTAAGTTTCTTGTATTTCTATTGCTAATGACTTAAGAAAATAGATGCTAAATGAAAACATCTACACAAACAATGTCGCGGGCATCAACTAATTAGTTTATAGGACTATATAATCTTACCAGGCGATATAAAAATAGCAGTATGCATATATCTAGGCGTAGGCGCGGCGGGCAACGGCCGCCATATTCGAGTTTCTACTTCGTACTCGTAGAGCGCTGATGATGGCGCCTGAAATATAAAAATAATTGGATATTACTAAACATTAATAGTTTGTTTATAAGATTATAGAATATTATTAATTCGATTATTTGAGTTTTTTATTTATTTTATTAAGTAACACACTAACATTCGATTATTTGAGTTTTTTATTTATTTTATTAAGGTAGTAATTTATTTTCATTTCATAGTAGAGGGAGCCTAGTGTTAAGACACTCAATTGCCTACTCAATGCCCAATTTTGGATATATTGCGTGTTTACTGACGGAACTTGACGTCGGTGTAATTCGTTACCAAAGTGAATTCCCTACAGTGGGAATCAAACTCACAATCGTGGTCAAATAGTCAGATGCTGTGCCGCGACGGCCTCTTTGTTCTATATTCAGTAACATAACTTTACAATTTTACGTCTATGAGTTAGCCAGCCAGTCACTCAGTCACGTCACTAACCTGCGTGGCCTCAGACTCGGACACGAGTCCGGCGTGCACGTACACGCGTCCCGTGAGCGCGTCGCGCGCCGCCGAGTGCGCGAACCCGCCGCGCGCCGCCCACCCGCGCGCGCCCGCCGCCGCCCACACACCTTCCTCTATGTAGTACTCCTGCGGCAAGTACGAAATTATGCTTTTAGTTTTGGAAACGTATTTAATTTCAAACATACTTAATATATTTTTTTTATTATAAAGCTTAGTGTAACACTTTTGCACTCACAGATCTTGCATATATTATTAATTTACTATTATATTATATAAATATATAATTTATTTTAATTTTGTAAGAAAAAATAAATAAATAAACACTGACCTGTACAAGATGCAAATATCCATAATGAGGTGAGTGACCAAAAAACACTAACATCACAGGTTTCTTGGTAGCACCTAGATACACTAACACAGCTGTGTGGCCTGATATATGAAGACCACCTGGAAATATCAACAAAAAATTATTATTACAATACAATCCACCAGTAGTGACTTTGAAGTTTTCTGATTTGCCTATAATAAATTGGCTTTAGTGTCCGCGTTTATAAAATCATCCTTCATATGTATAATCTACTCATTGACTGTACTGTATAGGTATACAAAGAAGACCAAGTGATAAATCACTCCGACAATTAATAAAATATTTTTACAATTGCACAACGACAGCTTTATGTCTATGTATTTTTTTATTACTATAAAAAATATATTATAAAATACTATTAACATTTATTCAATTTATTGAAGTCGCGTAATAATATTGCATTTTTAAAACAAGATAATTAATTTAAAAATATTTCAGGTATATGCACATACCACAATGCTTCATGGGAGCTTGTCGGTGCGGCGAGCAAGTGGTGGGTGTCGCGTTCCGCCACTCCGCTTCCGTTTCACCTAACTTCGCCCGCCATATTTCGTTTGTGACCTCGCCCGCCATACCTTCTAGGCCAGCTAGACCGCTTCTATAAGGGAAAATAATTAATTATCAGCTTTACGCTATATCCCGCATACAGCAAAAGGAACCTAGTGTTAAGACACACCGTTCCCCACGGATCGCCTAATTTTCGAGACATTATGATTGAATAGTTTCGACGAGAGCGAGGAAATGAAAATAATTCATTCAGTCTTTTTACTTATTCAAATATATTTTTTAAAAAAAGGTGAATTATAGCGTAAAAGTAGGTAAAACTATAATAAGCCCACTAACCCTCTTTCTAATTCCTCCGCAGCGACCACACCCCCATATACTATTAGTTCATTCTCATATACGATGGCTGTGTGAGCGAACCTCGGTAATGGGGATTCACCTTTCGACTCCATTAATATCCATTTCTTTTGTGTGGTTTTATATCTGAAAAAATACAGTACATATTTTAATAAGATCGCTATTTTAACACAGTTTAAATGAAATTTTTAAGTCCGAATAAATAATATTAAGTTTTATACATTTGAGATATCGAACAATTAACAATATTGATAAAAAAATTGTAACAACTTATTAAGTATGGTGGCAGGCAATGTAGGACCAAAAAATAAGTTTACTTAAATTACTTTTCTTAAATTATTCAACTACTATTATAACAAATGAGATGATACTTGCTCAAAGTGGGAAACAAAAGTGAATTTTATTTTACAAATACTTAACTCAATAAATAAAACCTTGGAACCTAGGTGCAGAGCCTCTTTCATTCCTCCCTCCACTTTTACCCACATCCTATTACAATTACACTAGTCCCTACTACCTACCTATACCATCACTTACCTATACAAGAACTCCCCCTCTCCGAACATCTCCCCACCGACCCTGAGTAGATCATCAGAGTAGTTGACCAGCACGTGCCCGGCGCTCGCCGGCGGAGTGCCCTCCGGCCGGGGCTCCGTGCCTTCCCCCTCCTCCCTCCATGCCCATCCCCACCCCGCATTACTCGTTTCCCTACTGCAATCTATGCCGGATTTCGAGGGGGTACACTCGCATCCCATGTTTGTGCATATACCGGCACCGTATTCAGAGTTGCAATCGTCTGGGGAGAGGACATCGGTGTTTAATTATTGTCTGACGAGCGACCGTTCAAAGTTATTGTTATATTATAACCTAATTATAAAAAATCTTTACACACTCACTCACTTATTCTGAAGTATTCTATACTACTGCAAAGTTTCATCTAAATTAGTTCAGTACTTAAACATCCATTCTCACAAACTTATAATATTAGCAAATAACTTATAATATATAATACAATTAGCAAATCGTAAAAAGTAAAAAAACAAGAAGAGATATTACTGAAGTGAAGACCAATGTGAATAAACATAATTGAAATGGACACCAATGAGAACAATTTAAAGGTGTGCGCCATTGATGCGTTCTTTTTCATGAAGTTATATAGACACTGCCTTAAGCAATCTAAAATAAGGAAATAAATGAAGTTACAATAACATACTGGGACATAGAGGTTCATCACAGGCTACACCAATCCAATCACCTTCACATCTACATGAACCCTCATCACATTCACCATGATCTGAAATATTGAAAAAAAAGGCAATTAATCAAACTATTCTTGAAAAAAAAAAATTCTTGTAAAAAGATAATCATTACTGAATATTGTTAAGAGACTTTTACCACTTAATATACCAGGTACCTAATGAATTTATGACAATAAATGGTATTTCCGTGAAATTAGCAAACCAGTGATTTTTTCCAAAAATAATTGAGGAAGGAGACCGTCATGGCGCCAGGTTCCCTTTGTAGGCAAATGCTATGCTGCTCTGCTATGTGCAAAACTATTAATTCATGAGGTCAGACAAACATTTAATTTTGAGGTAAGCAACTTCAAGCTTTTTCCTTCATAGAACCTTCCGCCTATTTTTCGAGACATTGCGCGTTGAATCGCGAAACTCAACACCGCGCTTTGCCATTTTACCAAGAAATTAATATTTTTTGAGTTGATTGATTTTGAATATTTTTTGAGTTTTGAGTTTGTCATACAATAATGCAGAATCTCTTCAAATGCACAATGCGTAATACTGTACTTGGATATAACTCAAAAAGTTTCTTCGAACCACTCGTCGCTTATCAGTCCAGTCATAGAGGGGTGAGAATGCCGATAAAGCCGTAGAAATGTAAGTCTAAAAGAGGCATAATCCTACAATCGTGCCTGTAGTTGCAAATGTATGTACATATAGCATCCTTGGAATAAAAATTCGATAATATAAAAAAAGTGGAGACCAAAGTACGACTGCAAATACGATGGATATACGATCCTATATCCCTGCTCTGACAAGATGAGGTGTTTAGTTCCGCCACTCTATGGCAGAAAGGGGAGTAACACTGGGGTTGTCTCTGCCTACTTATATGTATATGGGATTATCATATATTTCGTTTACACATATAGGTAAATATGCAATATACTATGTAATATATTAGAAAATTAAATAAATTTAATATGAAATGCTGAAGATTTATTTTTCAATAAATAATGTCGTTATTTTTTAAGAATTAAGCATGCATAATGCATATAATAATATAATAAAGCTAAAAATAAAATGTTGAAATAATGTTAACTAAATTTTTAATAAATTAAGTAAAATAATATTTGAAAACTAAAAGTTTATTAAGTACGAACAATTCTTACTATGTTTCACATTTCGTATCACGCGAACCTTTCACGTACCTGCATATTTACTAAGGAATTCGTACACCAATATGATCCTCGAGATCCTATTGCAGTCCGATGCGATCATTACTAAGTTTCCATTGTTTATAATATGATTTCAATTTTATTATGTGTTAAAGAAAGTAACTTATTGTCAGTGAAAAAATAAGAAAATTAATTATGAAAGAACTTGAAGTTGATTTTTTTTTGAGAAAAATTAATTGTTTCTCCATATAAATATAATATGACAATATACATTACATGTCATGTAATATGTAAGTATTTTTGTATGGATATAAGAAGGAAGGAATTCAGATTTGGTTTTTTTGACAATTAGCTGGTACACTGATGACTAGTCTGACCAAGCAATTATTGTGGATATATGTATATACAGACTCCCCAACGCGCCCAACATTACAATACACCTAAGCTCAAAAAATTCTTCTCACACCCGCATGTCATTGAATTTTCACTTAAATCACAAATAATAGGTACTTTAATTAGAAAAGAATAAATTATGACGAGTTATTGACAATTACGGTTATAAATGATATCACAATCATTTACCATATAATATGGGTATCTTATTAACGAATAGCTTTTAACGGCGTCTGCGCACTCGTGGTCAAATAGAATGGAATAAATCAAAGGTCCATATTTATATTTATAAATATGGACCTTTGAACTTTTACTTTTACTTTCAGAGTTGAGAGCTATTTAGCTCTCAACTCTGAAATAGATCTTGAGATGCCGTTTTCATTCTTAGGAGCGTATTAATATACCTTCTTCATTCTGAGAATGGTCTTGAGAGAGATTTTGACATGCCGTTTTCATTTATAAATTTGTGAATGAAAACCATTGAGTATTAAAACGGCATCTTGTGATCGCACTCAAGATTGATCTCAGAGTTGAGAGCGGTTTATAAATAAATGCGGCTTTAAGAGTTGTGTATGACATATGAGCATGACACATTCTAAGCGCAGGAATAAACTCAGAGCGTAGTCACAGTGAGATATATCAAAACTATTAACAGGGTGTCATACATTCTTCTTCGATAAATGGAATATCAATAAAAAAAATATTATCAATTAGGACGAATAGTTCCTGAGGTTAACGCGTTCAATCAAACAAAATCTTCAGTTTTATATATATACTAATAAAACACCTTTTGTGGGAATCGAAACCGCAGCCTCCATCCAGCATTGACAGGTGTGACATGACACTTCTAGACAATGATCTAGAATATCAATATAATATTTTCGTTTTATCTTCACGAATCGAAATAAGTATAGTGAAAAATTAGTTTAACTTACGTATTGCCCAAAATATAGACACTTTTTACTAAGAGGCGGAACTTAACGCCGCATTTAGACCAACCTAAACCTAACACAACACCGCGTTTTACTTCGACACCAAAGCGAATAAATGAAAATATAAATTAAAATAAATATATAATTTCCTGGAGTGTGGATCGAACTCACAACCAGTCGCGTTTACAATTTTACAACTAGGTACATCAGCAGCTATACTCACTAGAACAATTAGTCCGGTGATCGTTCGAAGGGCACGAGTACGCCGCGTACGTGACGTTGAAACCCTCCATGGCGTACGCGTCGTCCGAGAAGAAGTGCATCAGCACGCTGCCGGACCTGGCTATCACCTGTCGGGTCCAACTCGACTCGGTCTTGTCTAGCACCCCACTGGAAGAAAAAATATGGTTAATAAATTAGTAAAAAAATCTTAGAAAATTCCTCTGTAAGACGTCAGTGTGAAAATTGTATGAACCAATATATCATTTGAATAAAACATAATAAAAAGTAGCTTCACGTTTTTTTCGCATAGCAGGATGGGCAGAGATAATAATCAAGACGTTGACAGTTTAAATCTTAACGCCGTTTGTCTAGCATAGCAATTGTAGAAATGACAATAATTTAAATATAATAATCGTTCCCCCGAATGGGAATCGAATCTAAAAACCCACCATGTATGAATAAAAACCTATATCAATACTAATGTTATAAACCTGAAGAGTTTGTAAGGTTTAACGTCCTAATCTTCGGAACTACTTGTTTTAGATGTAAAAACAAACCCTTGATGTGTTGAAAACAAACAATACAATGACGTTTCACCAAAATATTAAATGCTTAAATTATAGTAAGCGAACATGCTGTAAAATCTTTCGATATTCAGTTCGAAGTTAATGGGTTATGTTAATTCATACAATAACATTGGTAGATATCGGAAATATGATAAACAATTCGGCCAAAAAACGACCTAGATCACGAAAGCATTATTATAATTATACAGCTTTAACCTGTGACTTATCTCGCGTGGTCCAATGGAAATAACTAAAAGTGGTGCATGACACATGACACAGTCTAAGGGCTCGAGGTAGCTTTGACCTCGTGTACCGTGGGTTACATAGAAAAGTTAATGTGATGAAATTTATTTAGCCTATAGCCTTTCTTGATAAATGGACTATCCAATACAAAAATATTTCTTAATTCGGAGCAGCAGTTCCTGAGATTTGCACGTGAAACCAAACTCTTCAGTTATAAATCTGAAGTGCTTGAATGATATTAATACAGATTAGTACTGCCCACCCTGCTGCTGCTTTCCTACAGGAAAAAGAGGAAGCTGATTCTGATCACATATAGTCGACAAAGAAGTAGACCTTAGCAAATGACTTGCACACACGTGTGAGGACTCAAAGAATTAAGGACAAGAAATCACTTCCCTTTTAAATACGCGTTCTATAGTGCATTGATTTGCTACATTCATGTATCTTCTTAATGTAGTGGGTACCTTGTACCTATAGAACTTCTTCAACAGTTTGATGATTGAACTTTTAGCAGTGTAGGCAGAGGGAACCTGGGAACCTAGTTTTAAGACACTCTCATTAAGACACATCCGTTGCGGCATTGCCTCGTTACTGGAGTGAGAAAATTAAAATATAATAAATGTAATTCCCTCGAGTGGGAATCAAACACTAGTGTCTCTGTACGACTGGCTTTAGGATAGGATAGAACCATGGAAGGAACTCGTGTCGTAGTGGTAATTTTTAAATTTATATTTTTACTATTAATATATAAATGTTAATTTGAAAAAGAAAAACATTTCAAACTATTTAATGCGTTAAGACTTTTTTTATGTCAAAAAGTTTTTTTAAAAGGCTACATTTTTTTTCTTTCCCAGTAAGATTTACATATTTTGTATGTATGTATGTATGAATTTATTCATATTTGCACCATTAATAAAAGTCAGAACGCAGTATAAAACGACATTACTATCAAAAGCTTCCTGTCTATTATTCGAACGACGCTTGCTTCATTCTAAAAAAAGTATCAATGCAAGAGAAGACAAAAACATCCAAGATATCTAGCAAATTTATCCAAAATACTACCTACATAAATTATATTTTTAAAAACAATTAAAACTCATCTACATATAATTTAATTTACTTAATTTTAATTAAAGTTTACGCCATCCTGAGGCCAAGAGGATTTGAATAAAAGTCAAATAATGTCTAATTAAGTAGTGCAACTTTGCGTTAATATTCATAAACACCGCGGAAAATAAATAATAATAATGATGATAATTTAGTCCTTCACTTTTTAGGCATGTGGTCATATGAAAACAATCACTAGTTTATAATGAGCCTAAAAAGAACGCTCACATAAAAAATACCGCTTGCATGAACAACATCCTCAAAATCTGCACTTAACTTAATCCTCATCTGAACACAGCCTAAATATCCCAGCAAAAAAATACCGCTCGTCTGAACCCAGCCTACAATATTTCCACTTATTACCGCTTACCTGAACACAGCCAACAATTTCTCAGCTCTCACACTATCCCCATCATATACGTATAGATGGTCCCATCCGCATTCTGTAGCGAAGCTCTCTAGCCGTACCCGAAGTACTGGCGGGTTTGGACCTAGTTTAGGCGGCGATATCAGCCAGGAGCACTGTGTGCTTACACTGTAGTTGCCCGGACCATCCGTTATGATGCCAGTTGGTTCTGTTAATCTGCAGAAAAAAGTAATGGTTATTAAACTAAAAATAAGTTAAAAAACATTTACCAATTAGTAATTACAATTACTTAATATGAAGCAGTTTCATGCTTTTCCCTTCTATTCTCGCACACCGCATTTTAGAAAGATTGAAGCTAGTGTAAAGACACTCCGTTTCTCACTTTCCACTTTAATTTGCGAGACATTGCATGTTAAGGGGATATTCGTCACAAATATTTTCAAAAATACTTTTACAAACATTATATTAACAATTTATGAAAATATAATTATACTTATTATTACAAAAATATTGCCACTGTCTGTTACGATCATTAATAATTAGTACCTATATATTTTTTCCTATTGCTTAAATTACAGTTGATTCATTTAATTAAATATAAAAAGATTGAGCCAGATATCAGGCTGATTCATCCTGCATATCACAATGGCTCTTGACTTGAAACATCATTTAATTATTATTTATTTTTATTGTTCACTCAATAAGTACCTTCTACTAACAAGTGTAAATGAAAGATAAAATTTGTCAACTTCTTTTGTGGATGGGCTTTCAGCCAGAATTTGTGATAGTGTGAGAGCAGAGAAGTGAAATTAAATCATTCCCATGAGTGGACATAGCACCTGTAACCATCAAGTTCAGCCATAATGTAAATTCTATTTACAAATAATATACAAAATGGAAATTAAAAAAACACATTAATGAAAGAAATTTATTTTGGTAAATTATATTTTTATGATGATATGCAAATCATATTTTTCAACAATTTTACATTATTTAAATATACATTTTTTTATCATAATTAAAAAAATATTATTTACTATGTAAATATGTAATTCTCATAATGTAAAAAGAAGTATTACCATAATATGTTCAAAATTAGTAAACTACATAACGGCTCAAGCTTGAATAATCATAAAAATAATTAAACATTAATATTAAAACATTGACATTGACTCAAAAAAAGTTACAAAACAAGTAAAGTTCTAGGGTGTCTAATTTTTTTTTGTTTTATAATTTACCTACACAGAATGTGTCCATTGACCATGAAGATCTATAACTGGTTTTTAACAAGTGACCTTTTCCTGAATGAATCGGTTCACATGCCAAAGTGAAAATAAAAGTAATATAATATGTAAATGTATCTATGATTTAAATCTCCGTATATCATTACACCATTTGTGTGGGAATTTTACAATTACTAGCATTGAACTGTGGCATCATCATCCTGATCAAATACAAATGGAACAGTGGGCTACATCAAGATGATTAATGTGGGCAATATAGCCTTTCTTGAAAAGTTGACTATCAAACACAAAATTGTAAAAAGTATTTAACCCAGGAGTTCTTAAGATTAGCAAATTCAGAAAGTGGGAGTAAAAATGCAGATAGTGGGGAATGGAGTGTTTTAACTATTCTCTCTGCCTACCCTGTTGTGTGCAGGATACAGATATATTTCTTTATTATCATCAAATTTGATGTGTCTGTGTATGTGTGTATCTGTATGTCTGTTTGGACCAATTTTTATTTAGTTTTCTTTGTTTGAAAGGTCACTTAATCGAGTGTTCTTAGCCATGATTCAATAAAATATGTTCATTCATTTGAAGATTATCAGCTCTTTTCTAGTTGTTTGTATACTTTTCAAAGCTTTTTGAGTTTGGGATTTTTAATTGTAAATTATTTATATTTTGATCTACATATTTCAAAATATAATTATAATGATTAGATAAAATTGTTCTAGAATTTATACTGAAGTAATTATTTGTGCTAATGTTTAAAAAATTATAACAAAGAGTGGTAATATTGTATTACAAATAGTCTGGTGCATTCAATTATCCAATTACACATCATGTGCATGATAAAAATGTACCATAAAAAAATAATAGGTGCTCTTATGATAGTTTATTGTATGAATATAATAAAAGGGGCATGTTGCAGAGTGGCATAGGGTCTGACTAACTGGAAGTACTATGGTTGTCAGCTCCATTTCACTAAGAATGGAATACATAAATGTACAGTTACACTTTTTATCTTCCTTTTTTTTAATAAAATTCAAATATAAATTTGAGAGGGAACCTAAAGTTAAGGACACATAGATCTCCACATTCGGACAAACTTTCAAATTGTTGTTCATACAACCATTGAGTGTGCCATGACAAATTGATTATATTTTAATTATTTTCAATATAGCAAGGTAACACAGAGGATTGGGTTCTATCATGTAACACTCAATGTTTCTAAAATTAAGGAGCAAGCAGGCAGAATGGTATCTTTAAACTATATACTTTCTGCTTACAAATATGCATATGTGAAAAAAGGCAACTCATTTATGCCCAATCCTAAATTGCGGGGTGGCCTAGTATTCAGACACTCCATTCCCCTTTCCATATAATTTCGGAGACATTATATGTTGAATGATGGAGCTCAATGTAGTGCTTTGTCTATTAGAGTGGAATAATGAAAATTTTCAATATTAAATATTCAATTATCAAAATTTTAAATATAATCATTGCCTCAAGTTGGGATTGATTCCATCATCATCATCATCATGTTTACAGTCAGTCAAAAGCTTTCCCACTGCACCAAAATGGTATTCATGTTAGAAGATAGAAAAACATAGTATATAGTATCAATAGGAATCACAGTAAATTGTTCAACAATCAATATAAAGACTATCACGGCCACAGTTAATAGGATTATTATATTATAGTATAAAGGTTTTTCAATCACATATATTATAGTAAATGAATTACTTATGTTAGATTTGTATGGACACATTTAAAATAGTATTGTTTATTTATATAATGAAGAATTTGCTATACTACATTTTAAGCCAAAACAAACAAATTAGATTAAAATTCATGACTTTCATATGATTTCTTTGTTTTGAATCAAAATTGAAACCAATTGTTCTTTCGAAACGGTCACCTTTCCTTACACTAGACGTCGTTCAAAGTTTCTAAAGAACAAACAACAAAGTGTTTGCCTTTCGAATGGTCACGCTTTGTCTAACGACCTTCACTGAAAAAGGATGAAATAAGGAAGCCAAAGAAAATAATTAGATAATCCTGAGTATTATGTTTTTGCGAAATACGTACACGACATGCCGTCTGTCAAATAGGTCACTGAACTGCCAGTGGTAACATTAAGTAAAAGGGCTTACTTTATTTTGCCGCCGCAGTGCTGGCACTGGGGGCCCTGCCAGCCGTCGTAGCACACACAGCTTTCATTCCTACACACACCGTTCAAGCAGTTATGATCACTACATCTAGTGAGAACACCATGACAAAACAATAACACTATAAGCACTGAACACAGGAACGGCGAGAACCAGGACCATTTTCGTCTGTATTTTGATTTGAAAAGAAATAAAAACATTTGTAGTGATTCTACCATTTTGATGTATGCATTTTATACGAGTTTTGTTAACTTATCGCGGACGTTAAAAGCGGTCGTGCGTCGTGTAGGATCCGTACGGTACTAGATTTGGTGTTGTCATACTCTAAGCTAGATTTTCCCTATGTTATAATAAGAAACTTTTGTTGAGAAACGTTGAGAAAGAAACTTTTGTTGTATGGTTTAATGAACTTTAAAGAAATATAAAAAAGGATATCATTTTGATATATATTTATAAATGTCCAATATATTTACGATACGAATAGCAATTAGTAGTAGAATTAGGAATTAGCAGTAGAAAATATTTTTTTAAATTTTCTAGTGCTAATTCCTAATTCTGATGTAACCAACAAAATAAGTTACACAAACCAAAAGGAAAAATTTCAAAAGCATCTATGAAATATCAATAACTCAATAAATTATTTTTAAAATAATCACCATAAGCTGTAAACTTTAGAACAAAAAAATGCCGACGTTAATGAAATCATTTCATAATAAAATCAATCAAATCATTTTCAATATTATTATTTACATATCGTAATAATAGGAAATTTTGAAGATGTAGCAACTCTGTTTTTGACGTTTTATTATTGCCATAAACAATCAGCATACAGACTATACGAGCTTTCATGTCTTTGTATAATCATATTAAAAAATAAGAATCTATAACCATTACAAAATTTTTATTTATATTGTTGATGCATATTTAGTTTGTAAATTTATAAAATATTACCACTCTAAGAATAGGAATCAAAAGTAAAAAAAATAGAATACAGAAAAATTATCAATGATTTAACGCCATCTAGATTAATATATGCAAATTTAAAAAAAATGTCATGCCGCCATATTTACTATCTATCTTTATAGTGCGTACCTGTGTAAAATATATCACAAGATGTCACTAAGCGTTCTCGCTTTACAACTTAAAAGTAAATATAAAATTGTTAGTAAATTATTTTGTTAATAGCTTATAAAATTGTTTATAATTAATATTAACATTTTATATAACTTCTATTAATATGGTATACATACTATTCATCTACATAGGGTATATATATAAACATTTTAGTTACTAAAATAGTTTAATATAGTTATAATTCAGTTTAAATTATAGAATTAATTATTTGACACTTTGGATATTGAAACGAAGATTTTATTGTTGGAATCTGATTTCTAATTGCAACGATATTTATGATTTCTTTTTGTCCAAAAATGACATTTATATTTATCTTTCTAATTCTAGAACCGTCGCTAGATGGCAGCTGATGTTCTGAATAAATAAAGAGAGTTACGAACAAACTTTAAAAAAAAGATTTTTAAATCTCCAAACATTTATTTCTTGTTGTTGAACTACACAGGTAGGTTAATTAAGTACTTATCAATTATCGCACCCAATATCATAACTAGGTTTATCACAAAGGGTCTCTCTTATCTTTACAAATATTCTGCGTACAGCCGGAGATAATACTCTCTACTTATTGTAGAGACCTCGCCCGTTTAGCGGCGAATATTGTTGAAATATCAAACCCCTAACCATTTCGTATATAGTTACATACTAATCCACTGCGCCACGAAGTTAAAATATTTTTATTAACTTATTATATAAATAAAAAAGTATAATTCTATGATATAATTCATTATATAAATAAAAAAACTACTATAGTTAAGCTAACTTTAAAACATTTCTACACATTCATAGGTGAATACGTGCTTAATCAACCTCGCGTTCTCTTATTTAAAAATTTAGCCTACTAATTCTAAGACTAAAAAAGACTACTTTAGTCTTTTTGTTAGTGTTATTAAAAAAAGGTAATCATGAAAAAAATGCTTGTTACTCTCTAGTTTTCATTTTAAAACAAAAAGATTCAAAAACTGTATGTTTTTTAAGATATCACGTAAATTACAGCAATTTCCTTTTGTGAGTGGTTTCCCCTCTCTTGACGCTTCTTGAGATTAGTTTGGGATGAAAATATTGTTTTTGTGCCAACGGGTAGCACAATGAGCTAATTTAAAGCGGAACTTGTGTTTTACTTTGCCGTATTATTTGTGTTTTCTATAAATAAAGTCGCACTTTGAAATTTTGTGAAAAATATACCAAAAATATAGAAAAATATATCTAGAAATATTTGGCAAGAGCGGCCTTGACTTTAGTTTTCAACTGATATTTTTATGTAAGTTTCTATTTCAATTAACGCTTTATTTTTGGTGGTAAAAATTCTGTGACACAGGATTATTCCCCCATTCCTAGGCACATGACCAAAATATTTCTGACTAACATATTCTATATTTCATACATCGTCTCTATTTTATATAGAGGCGTTGAGAGGTGTTAAGACACTCCGCTCTCCACTTTCCGTCGTGAATGGAATGTTGAAACAACACATAAAATATTTTATATGTAAATTACAAACAGTCACTCTAATAATAGTCATCCACACTCATCGAATGTGTAAAATACATTACAATATGTACTAAGAAAATTTTATAAATAAACTTTTTCATTTTCTTGTTCTGGTGTTGAGGCAAAGCGCGGCGTTTAGTTCTGCAACTCTACACGCAATGCCTCCAGAATTCGGCGGAAAGTGGGGAGTGGACTATTTTAACTAGGCCCTGTCTGCCAACCCCGCCACATGCGGGATACTGCGCGAAAAAAATGTTTAGTGACTTTATTTCCTAAAAAAGGTTATAAATATGACAAATCTTGAGTAGCCGACGATAATCGTAAGAAGCTTTATAATATACTAGCGGACCCGGACGCGGCTACGCCTGCTGGAAATATAAGAATATAATTTCTATAGAAATATAATTTCAATCTAGATGAAATGCTAAAAGTGACTATTATATTTATTTTCATAAGGATGAATATCAAAATGACGCGGTAACGAACGTGGTCGCGTAGCGACGACGGTTGTTATTAACATGGCAGAATAAATTGCATGTCAAATTAGAATAAATTAGTATATATGTGTAATGTAATATTATATAGCCTATAGCACTTCTGAAGAATGCAGCTTTCATACAAAACAAAAACAAAGTAAATCGATCCAGTAGATCCAGAGATCTTAGCGTTCAAACAAACAAACTCTTCCGCTTTATTATATTAGTATAGACAAGAAGCTGTACTTGTTATTAACTCAAAAGCTGTAAAAGGTCTTATTTACTATGTTTAAATAACGGTTAATATCAGAATGAATAAAGTGGGAAGTCGTTTTAGGTACCTAGTTTATAGTCGCTAAATTGGTCATTTCTTTAGATGAAGATAGCTTCATAAACAAAATATGGTTGTTTGATTACAATTTTAAAATGATTATATTATATCCATCAAATTGCACGGTAGTGGGTTCAATTCTACTCATAAAAATCTTTATAGTTTCAGCTGGGTATAGGTGTGTTGATGATCTAATTAGTCGATAATTAAAGTTACGTTTGCACTTACGTTGGTTGTGAGTTCGATGCCTACTCGAGGAAATGAAATGTTTAGTTAAATGTATATTTCCATTTCTTCGCTCTGGTGTCGAGGCAAAACCGCGGCGTTGAGTTTCGCCAGTGTACACGTAATTCCTCTAAAATTCGACAGAAAGTGAACAACGGAGTGTCTTAACACTAGCTTCCTTGTGTTCTGTGTGTGTTTCTTAAACTAGACTTCTGTTTGTGGGATACAGCTTCAAGCTGATTTTATTTAAATTTCATTATTATAATTTTTAACACAGAAACCTATATATTGCCAAGTTCTTTCATGTGTCTGTACTAAATAAGATAGGGATGGACAATTATTTACATATAGGTACGAGTACGTTGGTACCTAAATGCCATGGGAGTAATGGTCACGCTATGTCCATGAAATGTCATGTTATACTTATCTTTTTACTGTTTAAAATGCTGCTAATAATAGTTCCAGCAGTACAGTTTCTGGCTCTAAAAGGGAAGACTGTGGATTCGATTCGTACTCGGTAGATTGAATTATTGTCTATTTCTTGCTCTGGTAACAAGACAAAGCGTGCCACTAAACCAAACAAACTCTTCAACTGTAGAGTTATAATTAGTAGGTATAGAGTTAATAAAAATACTAACTCTAAAATTAAATTTCCCAATCTAAATCTACATATATATTAATATGAATATAACTTCTATATAACTTTCAATAGAAAGCGAAAACACTAAAAAATTTTAACACAAAAATCGTACACTCTCATACAGCTGTGTTACCAAGGTCAGTGTTGGAGTGCATCGCCCAAATGATTGCGGGCTGTATGCCTAAATGAAAAGTACAAGTAACCGAATTGCATCGCAAAGAATGCGAGACCTTTAAAATGTGCTAGTTGATGTAAATTTGTTCGAGATGAAGGTAAAATTCATATTAAAGCTATTTTTTTTTGTGAAATAAAAAAAACATATGTACCTATGAATGTATTGGATATGGAAGATATTTAAGCACTGGGCAGAACGCGAATATATTTGTAAGTTTATGTTTTTTGTATGTTGCCTTGCATATAAATTTTATTTTTAATTTGTATTTTCACATCTATCCTATTTGAATAGTTTATAATGAGATATAATGTATATTTATTTTAACTGTCACAGCCTATATCTAAATAACATTATAAAGAAAAAAAATCATATTCCCTCAAAAACATATCTACATAAAATTAATAAAATAATCTTTGCAACAATACAAAAGGGAAACTGAGTAAGCATCCCACACACACAAGCACACAAACACACACAAGTGTAACAAGTAAGGTCACGGTTACTAACGTTTCGGCTTTTTGTCCTGCGCCGGCGCAACAAGAAAAAGTAAAGTTAAAAGGCGTGCCTTAAACGAAATTTTATTTCTCTTTGGATTTTTCTATATATTATATATGTATTTTTAGTGTTTTATAGAGTTGTTTAGTTATTTTGATGGTTAGTTGCTTAGAATTAGTGATCTTTAGCAAATATTAGATTTATGTAGCTTATACTCGTATATAATTGGTGTAGTTGAAGAGAAGTTATAAATTAGTGACAAATCACTTCTTCACATTGCGACAGTGGCCGAATTCAATTTCTGTGACATTTTGTTAAAGTAGACTGAGGACTACTTACCTGCTTTATCAAGTTAAATCATAATCATATTACATATAATTTATAAATAGACTATAGACCTGGGTTTGTGGTGGTGGATTCTATTCCCAATTTCTCACTTGAGGAAATAAACTAAGTATTTTCATTTTCTCTATCATTATTTAGAGTTACGTCATTCATCACACAATGTTTTCTTTCTTCAGGAATGTCTTAATACTTAGGTTCGCTCTGTCTACCCTGTTATAGGTATATAAGGAATACAGCGAGCGCGACGCCTCTTTCTACAAAAAGTATTTCTACATAGATATTTCTGAATATGTATAATATAATAATTAAAGTTTGTTTACAAAACATATTATTTGCATTTATAATTAAAATAAGTCGTTGCCATCAATAACATTGCAGCAGTAAACAAGAAATCTATATTTGGAATAATAATTCAACAATTTCACTCATCCGCGACGAAAATATACAAAATTGTACTTACTTGCTTTAGAACTGGTTATTTCTTTAACGTAACGAATTTACTTGCGCCGCCATCTTGTTGTTTTTTTGTTTTTTAAAACGGCCTTGGAGCCAAGTGCCGTTGCCCCGAGGGTGGTACGGTCGAAATTGTGAAACCAAAATTATATTTTACCTGTCATTTGTGGTTTCTTTGTTAATTTACATAACTTATTATGTTTTATCAATACTTTTTAAGCAAATTTGTTTTTTTTTTGTTGTTTTTTTTTTCTGAATTGACAGCTGGCGTTTGTGCCAAATTATCGGAAAAAGCTTTAAGAAATTAGGTCTCGAGGTTATTGTGTCGCATACCGACCAACATGTGGCGGTTTGTAACCCTTAATTTTATTTATAGTTTAATTTAAATTCATTTTGTAATAATATGTAATTGTCTGTATGTTGATATTTTTATAAGCCCAGTTATACTCAATTGAATGAACGTGTCTTAAAGAATGAAAGGGAGACATTATGCTTGGTAATTTGTAACATTTGTATATTGTTCAATAAAAAATATATTTTAGTTTAACGTTTTTTAATATTTAACGTCCTGTGGTGTCGCGTCGTCGCAGTGGGACAGCGTCTGATTGTAAAAACGATGATTATGGGTTCGATTTCCGCGTACGTTTATTAAAAAACGAATTATATAAAAATCATAGCTAGTCTTTTACTCCACTTTAAATAATCTAAATGCATTCGAAAGTGGTTGTCAAACAAATATATAAAAATATGAAACACATATTTTCTATATTTATTAGACAACCATACATTCCAAGGTAATTTTCAGAGATATTATCAAAATTACACACAGGGAACAATAAACATAAATAAAACAAAACATATTTCAACAAATGAAAGAAATTTATTGTATACAGGTTTTAAATATCCTCGCACATTCTTACACCTGCCTAACCAGCCACTTCATTAAGATATAACGTAAGACATAAAGATCTTATAGATTAAAAGGTCATTACATAATATGAAAAAAAAATATAGTTCACTTCAAATGATGCTACGATACATTAGTTATACGTAAGAAACAGTTACACAAACATACATACAATTGTACAATTCCACATTTTCAAATCAACTTTTGTGTCGCCTAGCGACTAAGTTTTTGGACGTTAAAAATCTTTTCTTATTTTTTTTTCTCGTTATTTTATTTTTACAAAAATGTCAGTCGAATCATCGTAAGCTTAGCTTTCCAAAGAAAATTTATGTTATAATTTCATTTCTTGTGTGTTTTTTTTCTCATCTAAAATTTGACTAGATACAATACGGTGCTGAGCCAATCACGTACCAAACAATCTCTTTAACACTCCGCCGCAACAGGTGTGAGCTAGTTAATGTAGAAATAGTGTATAAACATCACTCTACTACTGAGGAAGTGAATAATATAGACATATCTATAATAATAATAATAATAAAATAATCATTATTGAGTCACTTAAATCAACGATTTGTTTATCTGTAAAAAAATGAAAACTAAACAATATCAATAAAAACTAAAGGAACAAAACAACAAAAATCATAGAGGCGAGTAATTGTATATTGAAATAAAAAAAAAATATTCCATTAAAACTTGTACTCAATAATTAAATAACAATATTATAATTTGATCTCGATCTCTTTTCGGCTTGTCAAAAGAAACGCGAGCCGTTGTTTTGTTTAGGGAATAACACTTTATATCTTACATTGGTCCGTTACCTAAATCATTAGAAAAAAAATCTTATTCGATCCAAAATAAAAAATAGTAGGTATATCGATCAGTAAACATCGTGAAAATCAATGTTCCCCAGTATCAAGCATGTGATGTGAATTTTAAGCGTTACTTTCACAAATAAATACCAAGAAAATATGTCGAATAACACTATCATCTTTAATAAAGTTAACATTATATTTAATATGTCTAAAATTAAATGCTTTATGTTGTACATTTATTTTTTAACGTGGCAACCCACGTCCGAACCTTTATTTGTTTAAAACAAAATCTCCCGTCTGTTCCGTATATCTAGTGTAATAAGGAATTATCCATATAAAAAGTACATAGATATATAGGGAAAACAATAGGTGAAGCTTACATTATCGACCTATGGCCGGTCTAGCGGGAGGCGCGGGCGCCCCGGTGGTGGTGGCGCCCCACCGTCCCCCCGGGGCGCCTCGCCCGCGGCCAGCGCGCGGCTATGTACAGATACAGTCACACAAACAAACAACATGTGTTTACGAATGCTTACAAATAAGATCTGGCAATGTCTTTTAAAGTATAACGATCATAAAGATATAGTGTGGACGCCGCGGTCCGTCGACTCCATTACCAAAATATCGATGAAGTTATCTAAATATGTCTCTCTATTATCCTCTCTGGACAAACCGCGCGTCCACATTATAGGCGACGAGATCTTCGCACAAGTAGCTACGGATATAAACTGTTGAGCGATGATTTCGTTAGAAACGCGTTAAATGTTAGATTGCACGTTATTTTTCTGAAATCTTATAGATTATTTATGTTTTTTAGTAATAAAAAAAAATGCAACATCCCTTCATTGTCTTTTTGTTCCTAGACCAGTCGAGGACCGCTCAAGATTAACCTAACTCTTAAGGAATTTATTACAGATACGAAAAAAAATTAACAAAAATATTAAAAAATTACTACCGCCTACCTATTAATTCAAAATTACGCTACATTATCAACTAAAATGCTTAACGCTATGTGGAAAAATGATTGAACAATATACAATAAAACGATTCACTAATTGCACAGTGATCTCTTGTAAAGCAATTTGATGTAAACTTAGGGCCAGTTGAGTTGCCAGTACAAAATATAAGGCAAAAGGCATGATACTACTTTATTTTTAAGTAAAAAAGTATACAAAAATTTGACGGCGAGGAAGCGGCGCTGTCTTCGCGAGATGTTGTTCGCGGAGACC
The DNA here is from genome assembly GCA_000313835.2 of Heliconius melpomene melpomene. Lineage (NCBI taxonomy): Eukaryota > Metazoa > Arthropoda > Insecta > Lepidoptera > Nymphalidae > Heliconius > Heliconius melpomene. Next base: position 510,549 of record HE671335.1, on the reverse strand, counting down.
ACTGTCAATAACATTAAAGTGTTAAGGCGTATACCATTTGTACAGACCGACCGAGCGACAGCTCGGAATTATTCTACATATCAGTCGCAACTCTCTTTTAAACCGGGACTCGAACCCCAAACACTTGCACAAAACAATGACATGTATAACATCTCAATATAATATATAAGGTTAAAATAAGCCACTTAAAAATTAACTAACGTTACAAAATAAGATTAAATAACATAATGATTTGTTCCCGATGCGAAAAATATTTATATTAATTATAAAAAAAAATCTAGTAACATTCTAAGCGGAATGTTTAACATCTAAATTCTTTGCAAATCGTCCCTTCCTATAATCTGTACAACTTACACAAAATAACCTTTGTTTTTATTTTTAATCTATCAACAAACGGGCATTGTGTACGTATTAAAAAAAAAGTTGTTCGATTTTTAAATTTGGAACATTTGAAATGCGGTCTGACGCGACGTCACGTGACATGTCTTTCGTTTACGCTAAGTCTTTTACCGATACTATGTACTCGTAAGTAAATGCACGTAACAGTTACGATAACAGAACTTTCGAGAAACTCTAAAAAGACATCAAAAATTATACACAGGGAAAGGAAACAGTGAAACATGATATCGACTAGTTTAAATTTCGAATATAAAAATTTTTGTTTTTTTTTCTTTTCACAGAGTGTGCGTTCGACATCTCGGCAAAGGATATGTATGACAATTTTACTTACAGATTATATAAAACATTTATTTAATTATTTATTTTTTAAATATATTACTATTTCGGGCCCACGAACGAATGATACTATATGTCGAAATGTCGAAGTCAGACTCAGACCTATTTTCTCTTACTCGTGGTCTCCGAAGAAAAATGTACGATAATAATTTTTTAATTTAACTTGTATATAATATATGTATATTTTAATTACATACACGATACAAAGACTTTTTAATTTCAATGAGGCGCACATTAACACGTAACCTACTAATAATCGTATGATAGTTTTATATCCAAATATTTTACCTAAAATTTATTCTGTGAGAGCGTATACATTTTTCCATTTCCTCCTTATTCATATACTCCGATTGAACACCAAAAAATGTCACAAATGTGAAGATATCAATTTTTTTTGAGGATTTTTTTGTGGGTTATAATTTTTAAAGTCGACAAGAATATAATAATGATTATTCATATTTTTGTATAGTCGATAAAACATTTAAAACTTGGACCATGAAAAATAAGAATATATCTTCTTAAGATACAATAATAGTACATAAAATATATAAGTTCACTAAGATGCACGTCGGTGTAAACACCGCGCTCGCGCCACGCCAACCGCACTCGTAATACCTAAATATCACATTTAGTAATATGGAGGCCCGCGCGGCCCCGAACCCGCGACCCCCGCGCTGGTCCGCCCCGCGACGGGGCCACTGAGCCACAGAACCACACACACACACATTAAATTACTATTTTTTACAAAATAATAATTGCACAAGTCCGATTTCGGCGTCGAAGCCGATACTTCCCGCCTCCAGCGGGCGCGTGACCGTCCCAGTTACTTCATTCAATATATTACCTATCTAATTATAAAAACACCGCACAAAATCTGCGTATTCACTTAAAAATCGATAACATTTACACTCATAGCTAGCTTTATAATTAATTTGTTACATTGTTTTTTTATTTACTTAAAAATATTTAAATAGTTGATTTCATAACATTAACTTTTGGTTGCCTTTACTTAAAAAACTGAGGTTTCCGGAGAGTTGAGGGAGAATTTTGGACAACCTGTCGGAGAAGTGCCGGGGCTACTCTAATATCACTATCGAACTCAACATTCGAAAAGCAAGCTCACTTCTAAACAGTCTGCCATTTTATAGAAAATTATTGTTTCTAGTTCCCTTTTTATATAAAAATTACAATTTAGAAAATTTACAGCGATTCTAAAGTAACCCCGACACTGTAATGCAACGGTCTACTTATGGGCGTAGTTGTGATATCAGTAAAGCTGTGTTGTATTGAACCGGTAGGTAACTGTGATATTTGGTGATGAAGCGGAACCGTAAGTAAGGGAGAGCGTCGCTACGTGCCGCGGAATGTACATTATCACTAGTGTTGCCAGATGTCCCCGCCCTGCTACTCGGCATGGACCTGCGTGGCATTAGTACTGCACTTCACTATTCCCGATCGTTCGAGCTGAAGTCCCGAATGAGCGTACCGTATCTGGCAATACTAATTATCACAGTGGCTAGGCGGGGCCGGGGTGGGCATGGGGGTGAGGGTGCGCGGGCTCGGCGGGCGGCGGCGTGGGCGTGCCGTTGCGCGGGCGCGCCTTGTCCTGGCGCAGGCGCTGCA
>HE671335.1:448551-508091 GCA_000313835.2 Heliconius melpomene melpomene | reverse complement strand
GGCGCCGCCAGCCGCTGCATAAGCGCGGCCGGCCGTTCCAGGCTCGAGCGGATGATGCCCTCCAGGAAGGACCCGTTGGCAGGCGGGGGCGCCTCCTCGCGCAGTCGCCTCATCATGTGCGACGCGTACAGGTCGGGGGCCGGCGGCGCGAATCCTCCCGGCCAGAACGGGTAGTTGGGATAGCTGTCCGGCCCGTTCAGCCCGTTGGTGAACTTTGTGGGAGGTTTCGGTGGAGGTTTCGGAGGTTGAGGCTTCACTTCCTGTTGGGGTTTCGGCTCTCGTTTTCGCGGCCGCATCAGATGCCGCTCCTTTACTTTGTACTCTAGTGTGGAATGCGGCACTCCGTAGTATGAGCCCGCACGGTGGACAGACATCTCACCGCGCTGGACCGCTTTCACAGCTTCCACTAAACTATCTCTGTCGTAGTTTCTGTATTTTCCACGTTTGGGCCTAGTGCCTTTTCCGCCGGCGGCCGGTTGCCCGTTATTAGGCGTAGCTTTTGAGTTGCTGGGCATCGCGTAATTTCTCTGATTGTCTGGAGGAGTTTTAATTACGGATACGTGTCTATCGGGTGCTCGCATGTACTGCAGGTCTGATGGTTGTGGTCTATCTAGTGGCTGTTGGAACTTTTGGCTGATGCTTTTTGCTATGACATCACTCAGTGATGTAAAAAGGTGCTGAGAGGAAGGTGGATCTGCAAAAACTGATGGTGGGAGTAAAAGTTGGGATGGGGGGTTAAGCGGCGGCTGAGGTGGTAGGAGCGGAGTGATGGGTGTAACTGGGGTAGTGATGGACGTCGCTGGCGAAGGACTTTTTTCATCTGGAGGTGGGAAAGTCGGTATTTTGAGGATAACGGATGGTGGTGATTCTGCTTTATCGGGTTCACTATCCGGATCCGATTCCTGGCCAGTATCCGACATAAGACCAAACTTGTTGACTTTGTTGCGAAGAGTGGATCGAGGTATGCCGTAGACAACGGCGGCCCGACGAGTTCCCAACCTCCCAGATTGGATATCCTGCAGAGCAGATCGCAGTTCATCTTCGGTGTAAGCTCGTCTTGTAGCACTGTTGCTAGAGCCTTCGAGGACTGCTCGTTTTAATCTGTAACAATCAAATTCTATATAAATAAACAAAAATACTAAATTATGTTACAGTGTATAGCATATTTTATCAAATATTTTACCGAGTGTAAGTGGTAAGTGGCAAGTAGAACGTGATATTATAAACATTGAAAATATATAACTATATTTAAAATCTAATTCCGTCTCTTCAAATTTTAGGACAACATTTTAAACCTAGAAAGCTAAGGGTCATAAGACAATATACGTTGAATTATATTAATTCTCTAAATGGGCAAAAAAGTAGAGGCTAACGCACAACGAAGGGAACACGCGCGCGATATTATTGTATTATTTTATATTTTTTATCGACATCATATAAAAATTATTGCATTAAGAAAAATATTATAGTTGACTATTCCGATAAAATCCATAGATACCTATATGACAATTTCAACATCAATTTTAATCTACAAAAGTTTATTTCATAAGATTTTTGCAGTAAACAAGCAAATTTATTTAACTGAACACATAAAGATAAATGTTTTATCCAAAGTTTGAGTTGAATCACTGAACAATGTGGGTCGACGTCTGTAACGCCGGAGCGGCAATCGGTCGCCAAACTAAATTCAATATTTCAAAACGGCATTAATTCAAGATAACGTGCAACTCGAAATATTTACTCGTGCAACAACGCCGCGATAACGCTGTATGAATGCGTCTTTATATCGCCGTCTCCTATAACTCGGTGCTCGTATCGGTTATGGCGAAATGAAGCTTCCCCGTGCAGTTTTACGGTCGCCGGTGGCGCAGATCCGAGCGGTCGTCTTTAGTTTCATCTTGGGTTTTACTTTCTTATTTTCCGTGCCGTCGTCAGGGAATATCGGACCCTATTAGGAGGAGACGGGAGTCATATTGGTGTCTTCGGGTCGCGGACACAAGGTCGATGTACTGTCGACTATCGTTGCATTTTTATTTGTTTTGGCGAGTCGCGCGACCCATATCGCGAGCTCAGAATGAATTTATTCTGTTATCGATTGAATATCGTGCATAATATCGGTGCTGGATCGAGACAGTGCCTCATTCTTGTACGGTGTACGCTTTGAACTTAGTTCATGCGGACATTTCGAGTAATGAGGTCCGTTTGCTGGTTCAGCGATGCGTTAGGACAATTGAACATTTCGCGTTGCTCTATTACTGGGGATGGACAATTGTGTCTATGTTCAGGGTTGTTGAACCTCAATCTTGTATATCACAAAGAAAACCTATATTTTTATGAACTGAAATGCTCATACAAGCAGTAGTTCTATTTCAAGTTGTACAAGGTTCGTTTATCAGACACGCATCTAGTTAATTGGAAAGAGTGGAGCGTGACTTGTCACTGGGTTCTTAAACTCACGATTAACCTTTAAGTTTCTGAATTTTCGTTTTATTATTAAAGTTTAATAACTGTTAGATGCTATCGTGGGTACAAATGTATTTATTCAATTGATGTTAATTATATTTTTATTTATTTCATTCTCCATTCTGGTAAAAAGCATAACCAATATCATGTACAAATTATAAGTAATAATGATTATATAGACGAATTACTTTCTTGTTGTTGCCGAAATATACTCGTATAGGTATCTAATATATTAAAAAGTCACTATAAAAAATAATATATTTATAAAGGCCTTTTTATAGAGTCTGACTGTAAGTATGAAAGTTGTGAGGTCGATTATCATTCGTAAGAACGAATTATTTTTATTTCTCCGTCAACTATCGCATTAACGTTCACATAATGTTTTGACAATTGGATAATGCGTGAGGAACGGAGTGTCTTAAGTCTTAATACTAGGTTCCCTCTGAATACCCTGCTATATGCAGGATGCAGCGTGAAAATAATAAATAATTTAAAAAATAAGAAAAAATGATTAAAAATCACTTTATATTTATGTAATTGATTCATCCCTCTCCCACAATCAGGGTTAGTAAGTACGATATACCCTAACAAGATATTATAATTTCTATGACCAACCCCCATAGTAAGGTAGGTATTGAAAGTAAAGGGCAGAACGCCATTGTAAGAATTATGCTTAAAATATAGGTCAAGTGCGAATCGGCTGCATCGTTTACTCGTTAATTACCTATTCAATGTTACTCGATTAATTTATTATTTTAATTTTTTTTTATTTTAGCGCTGTTATAGTGCAGTTTATAAAGTGGATCTATAATATATTAGTCTCATCTTTATAAGCCACTCTCAACTCTGAGATCTATCTTGCTTAAGTAAATCAGAGAGTTACAATATGCCAGACTAAACTTGAAATCCATGGCTAGCCTAAATGGCTATAATATTTTTATGATAATTATTATTTTTACTAAAATGTTAAAGCTGATCGACTGGTCTCATTTTAAAAGTTTTTGTGTTGGATAGTCGAGGAATCCTATAAGCCATAGACATTAATTACATCATGGATTCCCATCCCCATCCCACCCGTGGACATAGCTAAGGGCACTCATTGATGGCGGGGGCTAACCGAGGGTCAAAATCTAATTGAAATATATTTAAATTAGAAAATTACATAATAAAGTTGATCAAAAAATATTGTTTAAAAAAAGCTTACGACGAATATTTATTATATAAGTATGAAACTTTTAAGGAATTTCAAATTAGCTAATATCATTATGCAAAACGTTAATCAGCTATTTTCTGTTAGTAAAAACTTGAGAGCTCTATCGATAATATACATAAATTAACTATGATAATATATATTATATGTTCGTACTAGCTTTTAGCCGTGGCGAAGAGGGTAAGAGGGATTATTCAATACCAAAAGAGATTTTCAATTCGAATCAGTAGTTCCTGAGATAAGCGCGTTCAACCAAACTCTTAAGCACAGAACAAGCGACAATTCATTATAAAATATATATCTCGAAAGAACAACTTGTAAATATGAGTCACAAATAATAAAATTGTGGGTAAATAACTTTCTTTCGTAATCTTAGTATGAGGGCAGAACGTTGACTTACGATACGAGTACTTTGACACTGAAATGCAATATTTATTCATATGATTCAATGAACTGTTTATATAGTATGCCAATTTCGTATAAACATTACTTACTATGATAATATTTGAGTATTGGGACATCGGATATTGCAATACTTTTTTTTTTCTATTCTTTTTCCGTTTCGTTTATTGGGGAACCTATATTAGGATAGGTAGAGGTAACCTAGGGTAAATAATAGGAAAATTCCCGAGCGGGAATGGAATCCACAACCGTCATGTTGCTTTTGCAGTCATAAGATTTTTTCTTATTTTATCAAACCTATAAAGTGAATATAATTCTCTACAACGAGTGGCAATGGAACCTACAACCATCGCTTTTGCAATCAGATGCTGTGCTGCTGTACCACTATGGCCTAGCTCTTTACATTTTATTATACATTTATATATAAATACTTACAAAAAATTCAACAAAAAAACAATCCAAAAAAGAAAAACGTCATAACAACACAGTTGAGAAATCTAACTCTACGAGAATCATTCCCTAGCTACTTTAGGCTAATGTTTATATACTTAAAACATTTTCGTTTTCCAACCAACGCAGTTCTTTGTGTGCTGAGACAAAGCGCGACGTTTGTTCCAGCCACCCGACAAGCAATAGGCTTTAAATGGATGGAGTGCGAACGAAGTGACTTATGAGTTTCTTTTTTTTTACGTAGGTACCTACTCTCTATTTACCCCGCGAAATGAACGAGACTGTAGAGATTGAAAGGTTGTGTAATAAGCCATACCTACTAAAGGTATGGCTGGGATAGGTTATTATTTTCTAAATCTATTTTGTTGATTATTAAATAATTTTATTAAAAAAACATATTCAATTTAGATAAATTCTTTAAAGAGTGCTTAACGATACCTCGAATGAATTTGAACAAACTACCATCACATTTATTCAACATCTGAGCCACAACGACGTCCACAAACAAAAGATTACCCACACAATAGAAAATAGGTAATACTAAAACCATAAAGAATATCAAAATTTAACTAGCACCAATATAAAATATGGGAAGCCAATCGTTTCTGCGAGCATGCGCTACATACCAGCTCTTATAAATCACAATAGCTGTCAAAGGTGGACGACCGTGGTAATAAGTTGAAACACTATTGTGTAATACGGTAACATTGAATGGGCATGGGCGCTGGTACCGTGGGTTTAATGGGTAATATACCATGGTCATGGCGAATCGGCTTTTCCTGAAACTTTTCCTGTATTAAAATCCCCTTTTGTTTTTGTAATTAACTTTTGTTTTGTGTGTGGATTTGATTTGTTGCGTACCTGTACTCCTACTGTTCGTATATATGTGGGTAGTTTGTGATTTTTTTTGTCGAATTTCAATAGGATGAGAGTAGTGGGTTCTATTCAGGGTTGGCATTGATAAGTAGTTGCTTATGTATGATGTAAGTACATAATTATGAGAGGAATATACTTTACATAATTAACATAAGTGAAGTATCTTCAGTTTTTATTTGACCAAAAGAAACATTTTTTTAAATATATTTTTTTCTGTTTTCTATTTCAATTGTTTGTGTTGCTAGCTAAAATTTTGTTTGCGTTTCGATTTTTTTTTGTATTATACAAAAATATTGTGTTTATTTTCATAGAAGTATTATTTAATTATAAGATGTAGGTAACCATACAATGTGAGAACGCCCAAAAATTCAACAGAATGTACATGAAAAACGGAGTGTTTTAACACAACACGGGAAAAAGCATGAAGCTGCCGTAATTTCTTGTCATTATTGATAAAAACATATTAAATATTTGAGATTAGGTAACATAATGTTATCAATCGAAGATAGAAGTAGAGATACTAAAAGTATTAAAAATCAACATATTCAAGAATTTTCCTTCATAATATACTCAAAACTGAATCCCCTTACGTCCACAAGAAAGATAAATTTGACGGGCTCTTTCTTCATTTAATAAAAATTGGGTCGAGAGCTCTTACGACGTTCTTAACTGAAATTTGAGCATTAATTTTTAGCATATATTTTAGCGTCATCTTATTATATTTAACCGACTATAAAATAAATGAGTTTTCAATACGGTTTTTTTATTAAGAAAAGTTTGGATATTTTATTTTTTGGTTGTTTTTTTCTGAACATCTACCAATGAACGTTTATTTTGGGAAATGAAGTTGTTAATTCTTCGCATATTTAAATGTCGTATGAGAATTGTAGAGATGAATAGTAAAGTGAAGTAAGTGTCATTTCACAATTAAGTAAGCTAAGAACACACCTCTAATACCATGAATTGGTGGAAATAGAGAAATGGAGTGTCTTAAAACTAGGTTCTTCATGTTATTTACCAAATATAATACACTTCCGAATAATACAACCGAAACATTTAAAAATAGTTAAATAGGAGAGACGTTAGGGTAACCCATAACAGTAAGTGGATTAAACAACACTTTGACCTTAATTCGATGTAAATTTCCCAACTCGTATCTAAAAGGCCATCAGTTCCATGGCATGGCTCACCGATGTATATTTCGTCAGGTAAAAATACTAGTCTCTGGGGCGGTGGAAAATCCATTATTCTAATTAGGCTTTTTATACTAAAAAACTGTAAGTCATGGTTTTATTATGTACTTTTTTTTGTTATTTCGAAATGAAATGGTAAGTTGATATGTAGAAAAAATTGTGGTTAGGCACTCCGTTCTCCACTTCAAGCCTAGATTTGAGATATTGCTTATTGAGCGGTGGTAGTTAACGCCGCATTTTGTCTTGCCACAACAGGAAATTAACTAATTCATTTTCTCTAGTGAGATGGGATTAAATTTTTAAGAAAACGTATAAATAAAAGATTTTTATCTATAAAAAAGGAAAAAAATAATTGATTGACGATGGATTTCCACAGTCACAATCCCTTTTTTATTCTTCAGTCAGTTTTATATTTGTTTTATGTTCACGCTTATTCCTAGCAGCCAGAGAGAATGGAGCATCAGATATGTACATACATATTTTTCTTCTCACATATTTATGAATATTCATTTATGTGAAAAAAGTTAGTTTTATAATATTTTTAAAATTAGAATACGATATTTACCTAGCATTATCCACGTTTTTGGTGTCAGGAGGTGGAGTGCCGCTGGTGCTGGACGTCGATTTCGCGCTGAGATCCAGAGGTTGTTCCGCGATCGTTGGTGATGAGCTGGGCGCAGCTACCTTGTCTTCGGGTAGCCTGCTGTTGGAGAGAATAGATATTAGAAAAAATAATAAGTATATAGAATTGATCTGTAACGGCGCGGAGCATAGCGTCTGACGGTGAACGCGACGGTTGCGAATTCGATTCCCACTCGGAGAAATAATTTATTTTCATTTGCTCGTTCTGGTAACAAGAAAAGGTTTATAGTTCCGCCACTTAATTGGGAGACATTTCGAAAATTGGGCGGTGTGTGGAGAACGAAAAGTTTTTATACTATGTCGTGGCAGAGGGCTGCCTAGTATAAATGAGAATAGCGTGAAGATGAGGGAATCCAGATACTCTCTGTCTGTTCTCTACCTCAAACTAAACGTAATTGTTACATGCTTCGACATAATTATATGGGTAAGTATTTTGAGTCTGTATTTTATTATTTTAGAATGAAATTAGTGACATTTTTCACATTGGTATATTTTTTAAACGGTTTTATTGGCATATTTACACCCAAAATTACTAAAGCATACCGTTATTTATATTTTATAAATAATGAACATCAAAGAAAACCAATATAAAAAATGACGTATCAAATTTTAATTACCCTTCACACCGTCACAGGTTAAGAAGGCAACTTTCTCAAAAGACAAGTTTAAGGAACCAAATTGAACTTTAAGATTAGATTTTTCGCCATCAAAGAACTAAAAATCCTATAAAAAAGTCTCATTTAGGTACCAGAGTCGACATGTCTGGGCGGAATTCATTAGCCACCCATACATCGTTGTATTTGTAATGTTAATGATACGAGGATAAAGGGCGCCGTGATTATCATACGTTTACGTTACATAGGGTACAAGCCAACTACGGCAGGCAGCCCTTTTCTACCCCTTCTTATATAAATCAAAGGCCCAATCCATTATACGATCGATATATCTAGACGAGAGACAATAAAAATGTTTGTCGATAAGTTTCTATTCTTACAATGACACTCAGAGACGTTAATTAGCTTTTATTTGACGTTGGATGATTTTATTTGGCTGCTGCTGCGCCACAAGTGTGCGAGGCGACAGGTTGTGGGTTCGATTCCCACAAAAAGGATGAAATTATTTAATATTTTCATTGACGTTCGAGTTCGAGTTGTCTTGACGCTAGGTTCCCTCTGTCTATGCTGCTATGTGCGAGATACCGAGTGAACTTAATCATTTGCAAATTTTCTATGCACAAAAATTCATGAAATTCAAATTAATTTTTCAAATGTATGCTGAACCAAAACTCTCGTCCTACTTCGTCAAGGTAGTTATAAAACACAACCACTAAAACTACCCTCGTCGAACTCTACATACTAATTAGTAAAATTATATTTTATTTTTCGTTCTGAATATACTTTTTTAAAAAAACATCTTAAATGAAAATATATTTCTGGAGTAAATGAATCTTAGGCCAAGGAGTGGAGGTGAACGATAAATATATTACTAACATGTATGCCCTTGCGCTTGGCTTTGTTTGCGTTACGAAAAATAGAAAAAAAAATATAGCTTAATTCAATATTTTTTTTTTCATATAAAATATTGAAAAAATATTAAGTGATTTTCTATACATTTAGGCTCTACGTTTATTATGTTTATACATTTCTACGACTGTGTAAGTTAATCAAGGAAAGGAGTCTCTCTTCTAGTGCTAAATGATTTTATTTTCCTTGTGTGAATTTTTTTGCTCTGGTAACTAGACTAGGTTGAGTTCTGCCACTAAACATGCAATACCTCGAGAATTTAGCAGCGAGAAGGTATCTTAGTGGTAACCGAGTGTCTTAGTGTTGAGACACTCGGTTACCAGATTACCTCTGCCTAACCTGCTATGTGAGGGATACAGCGTAAAATAAAAAATAAACTGCAGTTTATAACAAATTCTACTTTAATATACGATAGCGGATCAAATGTGCCAACATGTTCAACAACATGACCATATTAGGATATTTAACTTAGAAACAGAATGGGTTTTTCCGTAAACTTTGCACTTTAAAATTCTATAAACGTGTATCACTTCCTTCTATTTGTTCTATGATTGATTTTGACTCATTTCATGTTAATTAGATATTAATCAATTAACATGAAATGAATAAGAAATCCATAAGAAATAATCGTATGAAAAAGGTAAAAAAAAAACGCAGGTATACCTATATAAACACATGGAAACATTAATTACCTATATATAAACACATGGAAACATTAATTAGGTTTCCCTTGATGAAAATATTGTATTTTTATAATATCTGGGAACTATAGAGGAGGAAATCTTTTAATAAAATAATTCTTCATATGGAGGCTGAAAATAATTTAATGTTAAATAACCGTTCTACTCTTTCACCCAATATCATCTGAGATATACAGTCATAGCATATTTTATATTATAAACTGTGGAAACTACAATCGTATATGAATTTAAGTTTCTAATATAAACCTATAACCTTTGTCTACAGTAGACATGACAAGAGGCAGCCAGCATACAGCTAAGATATCTTAGCAGAAACGTCTCCAATGACGATACTACGTTGAATAGAATGTGTTAGACAGTCTGAGATACTGAAGCCATCGTTTTAAATGACATATTATTATTACTAAATGTAAATAATATGTAAGATATTAGAATTGAATTAAATTGAATTGAGGAATTGTAAGATACTAGTCATCACTCGAAACGTTATTTACCAACGCAAGTCGACTTTAAGAATTCAAATAGAAAATTCCATTTTTCCTGTTCCCCCTCTTAATTCTCCTCTCCGTATTTCCCAATTAAAATACAACAAAAATAAATAAAATATATAGATTATATATAAAAAAATATAAACTTATTATAATGTCTATATTTAAATCAAATACGTACAATGTAGGTTCAGATAAGATAATAATGATATAATTACAACAGATAACGATTAACAGTGTCCATTGTTAAAAAGCGAACGTCAATTACAAAAGACAGTTGTATGTGCGAATAATTTAAATATAATGAGCGATTTCGATTAATTACAGTAACTAGGATGACAAAAAAAAATGAAGATTTTTCATTGTATTTTACAGTGCAAGGTTACACCTTTCGTGACACGAGGGCGTTAGGATTGTTGAATTGTGAAAAAAACGCCTATAAATAGATAAAACAGTTTGTTTTTACAATTTTTAAAGTGTTTTTTTTTACACTGCAATTTGAAAATGGAAAATTTATAGGGATTTTCACGTAGCGGGAGTCGAACTTCTCAGTATCATTGAAACGGCTGAAAGTAAAGTAAAGTGAGTGACAGATACATACATATGAAGGTATTTTAGTAACTTTTTTAGCTTGACGCTGTATTCTGTATATAAAAGGCCAACTGAGTAGGTAGAGGGAACGTAGCGTTGAGACACTTTATTCGAGATTTTAAAGCGACGGAATAAAAATAATTCATCCCCTCGAGTGAAAATCGAATCTACAATCTCATATAATCAATCCAAATACATAACAAAATGCCGAAACTATAAGATGATAAAATAAAATGTAAAACAACAAATACCGAAATCTCAAGTTTATATTTGTATTTTTACAAATATTAATACTATTATAATTAAAACTAGGTCCTTTCTAAGCCTGTTGCTTCATCGCATCCGTCCGTCAGTCGTTCTAGGATGTGGAACGAAATGCTGAATTCAATGGAGTCGCGGTGACGTATCGACAAAGCTTTTGTAGGCGTCTTGAGTATTGAAATTGTGGGGAAATAGACTGCTCTGTAACAGTTTTTAGTTATTGTAATGTTTTATTTATTATATTTTTTTATCAGAAAATTATTATGCCTCAAAAAATTCAGTGCGAAACGCTTAACCCTTCTTTATGCGGGATACAGCGTGAAGCTGATTTCTTCGAAAACGTATGAATTAAAATTGTTAAAAAAAGTTTATAAGGTTGACAAACTAGAAATATGAGCTATTTATTAATATTAATTGATGTACACAAAATATTATAAAAAACACATTAAAAATCTACTTGTAACACGCCATCACAATAGAATCGCTATATAAAAAAACCTACACAATAGCCCAGCTAGGTTCCAAACACGTCGATATTCCAGTTTAGTTGGCAGATGTAGCACGTTACCTGAATGCTAGAGTAGACGATGCGATACGACAACACTCATTGTTGTTTTGACTATTGAAATTATTTGATATACACCAGCTAGCAACACTACTGTTGTTTTGTTGTAAGCGATAGATGTTTGTGAGCTTTTTTGTATGTAAAGTTCCTTTTAGTATGAAATTAAAAAATAATTTAGTTTAATGGAATGAAGTAATTTTGTATTATTTTTTTAGCTTCACACTGTATTTCGCATATAGCAGGCTAGGCGGAGGAAAACTAGTGTTGAGACACTCCGTTCCTACGCATCGCCTAATTAACAAATACATAAAGGATATATTATTTAAATTTCCATTGTTTTATAACTTTTTTAAACATTGGTATATTTTTAGTTTATGTCGCAGTTAAATTCAATTCTAAATATATAAATTTCATAGGTATCATAGCGTTAACTCATTTTAAAAAAATTACACACACACTATACTCATATTACTGAGAAAACAATGGAAATTTTCAATCGCTTCAGCAATATGAGCGTGAAAATTATAAAATAATATGTTCGACGTTCTTAAATACCATAAAAGTTTTAGATATATTTTTAGATTGGTTTAATTTAATGATTTGCTTTTTTGAATTTATAAATATTAGAAGTTATTTTATATTATGACATAAGAAAAATATTTTAAACCGGTTATGGTGATATAAATATGAGCTTAGTGTTAAGATACCCCATACCTCTCCACTTTCTATCCACTAGTCAGGACAATAAGTGACGAAACACTAAGCCACGCTTTATCTTGTAAGCATGAAAATAATACATTCCTCTGAGTGGAATTCAAACCCATAACGTCGCGATTATACACAGTTTCACTGCTACGAAGGCATTACACACAAAAGAAAACCAATAAACACCATTTTTTTAATAAAAAAAAAACCAGTTTAAACTGTAAATCCTGAACTCTTGGTATCGTGATTAAAATTCCGTTAAACTTCAAAATTCATCTCCGCAACGAAAGATTGTCGGCGCAGCATCCGTTCAGATGCTTGTTGAGATGAAAGCGTTGACGTGACGCGTCTTTTATAGAGGGATTTATGTTGTTTTGAAATGCTTGGAAGGTTGTAATGAAAGGTTTTTCTAAGACCTTAAGCTTTTTTTAAAGATTATTAGATAAATTTGAGGTATTAAGATTATTTGTGTGTAGGTTTGTATATAAAAACTGTATAAATATAATATATAGCTGTAATAAATATTTTTGTATAGCTTCACCTCTGTATATTTATTTATTTAATTATTTATTTTTAAGGGAAACATATAGTACATTAAATACAATCTAATATCACAAATATAGGACAGTTACAGAATTTCATTTAAAATGTAGAAAAAAAAAGCTCAAATTAAGGAGGAAATCTTTCTAAATTCCTGTAGTAAGTATATGCTGTTAGCTACTGTTAGTTTTGTAATGCTGTTAACATATATAGAAGCACATATATAGAAGAAACAAATATCCTTGAATTTCTTGATACTACGTAATTAAAATCCCTGAAAATATTTTTCTGACAGCACTACAACATATCCATAATTTGATATCTATACAAATTGCAGCTTCGATTCCAACTATTTAATATAAAAAACAGACAGAAAAACAATCTAATAATATAATAAGATTTTTTTAGTTGCACACTTTATCCTTAGCAGCGTAGTCAGAGAGAACGGAGACGTCAAACGCTACGCTCTTTTCATACCACTTTCATCTTTTCCAATGTCTTCAATCCCATCATATATTGCCTCTAACACCATAAAAACATAGTTTCGTATATTTGTCATATAAAATCGAAAAGTTATTAAAAGTTCGTTTCTTTCTCACGTACGACCTAAGAGTAAGATTGCTACCTGAATATCCGTTCTACATACTGTAGGTGCATATGCACGTATATACTCTACGTATGTATGGATTGATATGAGATACGACTTTGATATGAACATGTGTTCAGGACGCGTATCTAGTTTAATGTCTTTGAAATGTAATTTTGTTTATGAAATTGCAATAAAAAAATCCTTTTGATGTTATTTTTGTAGCTTCACACTATATACTGAGAACTTAGTATTGAGACACTCCGTTCCCATTAAGACACTTCCGTTCCCCACTTTCTGACGAATTCGGACGGAGCATATCTATAGCGTGGCGTTGAGTTCGGAAGTGTAAAAAGTAGCTTTTAGTTGCAGCTAAGTCAAATTGTGAAATGTCTTCTAAGTGTGGAAGACCAATTCGAAATAGTAGTTCCTGAGATTAGCGCTTTCAACCAAACAAACTGATCAGGTTTATAATATTAATATACCTACTTAGATTAAGTTTTTTAAAACATTTAAATATATTTTAAAGTTAGAACTATAAATGGAAAATTCCAGAAAGCCCCAAATATTATTCAGAAAGTTAGAAATACATAAATCCGTTTCGTGAACAGCCACTTTAAATTATTTACACGTGAAAAATTTCATAACGCGTTGTTATTGTGTGTAGATACTACAAAAGATGTTAGTTGCTTAGGTTTTAATTTGTTTTTCTTATTTTTAATGTTTTTATAACTACTATTAGTAAGTAGTATAATCACATTTTATTTAGTTAAAAAAATACCCGAAAAAGAATTTCAAGGCTCATCAAGGCTTCCACGACCTGCATAGTACTAGGAGGCGCCTGACTGATGACTGTAAATGTTATATTTGTGGGTTCTACCTGCTCGGGGAATTAATTGCTTTCATTTTCTTCCTCTAAAATAAAAAGATCAAGCGCAGCGTTGAGTTCCGCAACTCCTCACACAATGTTTCTCAATTTGGGCGGAAAATGGGGAAACAAGAAATAACTAATATTAAAATATTGGTATAATACTTTATTTTTCCTCATATAAACTGTATGTAAAAAAAAATATAAATAATCCAACAATAAAAACAGTTTCAAAAGAAAATGCAATAATACTCGATTCACAAACAAAAATCCGTAAAATATCTAAAATATAGCAAGGTTGCATATTTAGTTGGATTTGTTATTCAAATGAGCTGGGTGTCTATTGTTTGTTGACAAGTAGGTCAGTAATTAGAATGACAGTGAATTTACTTTGAGTCCAAGTTTTTGGGTCACTACATATAATATATATATGTAGGTACTACACATATATCTTGGCCGTTTATACTTTTGTGTGGATTCTAATATAAGTAATGTTAGGAGGTTCTGAGTAAGAGTGGGGAATTTTATTTTGCGGCTTAGAATGAAGAATTAGTGACATATTTCTTTATTCTCATTTTTTCTAACATAGGTACTATTCATTATTTTTTTATTTTGCAAGGCCAGGCCGTTAGGTATGTGGTACCTATAGATTATTTTATATAGCATTATTTTAGAACCAAGCTGTTACAAGCAATTTTAAATCAATCAAGTTAAATCAAAATGTCCGTATTGTCAGTCCTACAGGAAGCTTTCATCGTCTCGAAAGTCATTCCTGACTTTTAACTTTTTAAATAAAAATAAAAAAGCTAAATTCTAAAATGTTTTCACAACTTCCATAATATGCACAGCCAAGTTACATAATGTTGGATTGAAATAGAAATTCCAAGGTTGGTATAAATCAAATATCATTGATAAACTGTGTATATAGAGACCTAGCATTGTTCGTATGTATGTGGCCTACATATTGATGAAGTTCTTGAATTTATTTGTTATTTTAGTATGTAGAATTTTTGTATCTGTAGAATAATGCTGTCAAGGATTTAGTAAGTTTAAAGTGATATTCGGAAAATGAAATAATGAGAATTCTGTAACTTTTAAGCTTTGGTAAATAAAAATATTGTAAACTAATAATAATCGCTTGAAATATTACAGATTAAATAAAACAAAATATAAACTTGTAAAATATAACAATAGCCAATGGGTTCGGGGCCAATTTCTACTGTAGTTTGTACAAGCAAAGTATAAATATGATAAAAGTCTTAGATTTTAGATTCAAACATCAATAAAGCACTATTAATATGTGAATTATAATTACTACCGCATATAAACTTCTTCGAGGCGTTGTGAAATAGCACAAATCCGAGTTCTTTCATTTCCATATTCTGACGAGACAAAGTGCGGTGTTAAGATCCGTTCCTCACCAAAATTCCTTCTCACTGCCTTTTTGCAAAAACAGCGGGATTCACGTGAAAATAAAAACGCAAACACGCATAATCTGTGTGCATATTTTCATACGGGATTCGATATGATGGCCTCCGCACTCCTAATATAATTCAAAATGCATTTGTAAATTTATTCAGTTCGACAGCGAGGACGCGTGTTACATAAAATGTTAACAAGGTGCATCTCAGAGCGAAGGTTGATATGAAAATTAGGTATGGTTGGCATTTTCATGGGATTTTTCGTTAATTTTCTATTTCTTTTTCTCTATCTCTCGATGTGGAGAGAAAAAATAATAGGTACCTATATAATAATAGAGAAAACGCCGTGTTTCAAAAAGTACCGGTGCGTAGGTAACAGAGTGTCTTAGCGCTAGGCCCTCGGTCTATCATGTTATGTGCGGGATACAGCGTGAAAGCGAAAATATAAACTCTCAGTTCTACACTTTACGAAGGCCTCCAAATAATAATAAGAATAATAAAATAATTTTTATCTACTCAGTTTCTTGATCCTAGAACAACCTTTAATCTTGGAGGTTTAAACCGCATGATGAGTAATTACTCAGTCGAGTCACTTGATCATATTTGAGGCTTATACAAACCGGTTGAAGCAAAACCGCGTTAAGAAACTAGTTTGTTTGTCGCTGTGTGACAAATGGCGTTCCAAGGATTTATTTATATTTATGTAAACCAAGACATTGGATTTATATGATGACTAGGTTTTACATGTAGCTTTTCCCGCGTAGTCTTAATGGGAATAACGGAGAGTTTTACATGAAAAATGACACATTCAACACGTACAGGCGGTTACATACAAGTCGATAGTCTTAATGTAATATACTTTATAAACCTTCTTCGATAAATGGACAATTTAATTTAATATACATAGATATATTTTAATTTAAGCCAGAAGTTCCTGAGCTTAGCAAGTTCAATCAAACAAACTCTTCAGCTTTATAATATTAAATTACCTATAGATATCGATAATACAGATTATTTACTTAAAATTTATTGTACCTAGTTATAAAGTTTTTTCTTAAGCTTAAATTGATACCTAGTGTTGTATAGAATTTTTATGCGTGTATACAAATTATAATGATTTGCAATTTCATATAAAAATTAAATTGAACTCATAACTATCGGATTATCGGATCGGAGAGCCCAATCGTGGCGCAGGGCCATGAGCGTGTGAGTGTAAATGCAACAGGTTCTGGATTCGATTCCCACTCGAAGATATTAAATATTTTCATTTCTTCGCTCTTATGGTTGCCTACCCTGCTACATGCGAGATACACGAAGCTGAAAAAGAGATAAGAAAAGACTATCGGATATATAATCAGACGTTTATTTTTTTATGAAATATCATTTTTTTAAGATTTTTCAACAATAAATTAAGTAATTTATGGTATTACCTACACTACAAGGAAGTGTAGTACTAAGTTAAATACCTATTATTGTTTGAATTATTGTTTCTTTGTTTAAATACGTTTATATAAAACTAAATTAGAAGCCAAGATTTAAATCATTCTTTTAAGTATTCTTCTTTTACTTCTTTTTTGTATTTATCTTTTCTGGGAGCTTGCCAAAAAAATTACATATATTATACATTGGGACCGTTGTAGCGCAGTGACTATAAACATACAATCGTCGAGTTCATCGTATGTGAGTTCGATTTTCATTTGAGAAAATAATTATTGTATTTTTCTTGTTTTCAAAGAGGACGTTGAGTTCGGCCCTGCACTTAACATGCAATGTATTGAAAATTGGGGGGTGCGTGGAGAACGGAGTATCTTAACACTAGGTTCCCTCTACCCTCCCTCCTATATGCGTGTTAACAACAACAAACTAAAAACAACAAAGCCAACAGGTAGCTCCAATTACAATTAAAATAATAAAATAATTAATACAATCGATTCAATACTGTCCTCTTGATATTTGAGTCAATGCCGTTAGAGCGGTTTGTTTCTGAATGCTGAACTATTTCGCTAAAGCCACAGTTTAGTCTATAAATTATGTAAGAACCTTGTAAATTGTGAATACATAAAGATGTCGTTTAATTTATTTGTTTTGATCTTATCTGCAAATGTTTTATATTGACGCTGCTCTTTGAATACTTATGTCTATGACTATGTTCTACCCGCGGCTTTGTCCCCGTCGGTTAATTATAAGAATTAAGTTAGAAATAATTAACATTATGTAATCTATACATATAATAAAATTGTAAGTGATCGCTGCCTATATATATAAGATATATGAGAAATACTGGTTTTAAGGACATTATTATATGACACAAATATATACGCAATAGATCCGGTTAAAAAGATTAATTTAAAATGTGTGAAAATCGCAAAAATCAAAGATCTTATAATAAAAAATACCATACATTGGTTTCCTATTAGTTTCGGCCGTGCGTCATCTGTTGTAGGCTTCACCCTGTATCCCGCACACAGCAGGGTAGGCAGATGGAACCTAATGTTAAGACACTCCGTTCTCCACTTTTTGCCGAATTCTGGAGGCATTGCGTGTTGTAGGAATTTCGAGAAATCCTCTCTAAGAACTCCTACTCCTACACTTCCTAACCTAAATGCCATCTTTCAAATTTCTAAATCCTGTAGTATCTTCTGTCAATCATCCAGTAACGAAAGAGTTTTATAAATAGAAGATAAAAATAACCTACGGTACTCACCTATCAACCTGCCTCGGTCGCATCATCCACGCGGGGGGTAGTAGGCCGGTGCCGAGCGCCGCAAGAGCCGCGATCATCTGCTGGAACTAGGGACATAGTGTAATGTGTTAGTTAACAGACTAAGATTGTAGTGTTGAGTCACTCCGTTATTTATTTTCCACTGAAATGGAATTCGCATTTGCATATATTCGTATATAGTAGGGTAGACAGAGTAAACCAAGTTCTCACTTTACGCCAAATTCTCGAGGCATAGCCGAGCTTTGCCTTTTTACCCGAGCAAGGAGATAAATATAATATAGTTGTATATTTTTGCATATTTTTTTATAAAACATATTAACAGAGTTATCTATATACATTACTATACTAAATATTAGCAAGAAGTTTTACTCAAAGATAACTTGATTATTTTTGTTCTATTTTTGAAAGACAAAAGGAAAATAATTATGGACTTGAGATAAATTAAATAAGAAGTTAAATAAATTAAAATAAAACCGTGACTGTAGTGAAAACTAGTAATGGCAATTATAACACAGATTTTTTTTAGTTAGTTGAAAATGTCAAATAGATCAATTATTTCATAACTTTTTTGTTCATACTTTAAAAATAAAATAAATTTAGCTTTTTTTAATTATATTTCTTAATTAATATTTTATTTAAAATGAAAAAGGAAAAAAATAATCTTAGGATAGAAGAATCTATTAATTTGATATCATAATTTGATCTACAGAAATTAAATATATTAGAAGAACAAAAAAAAAATATCTTCATGTCGGACAAATAATGAAAAATTATAAAGAATTTCACTTAAAGTTGTTTTTTTTTCTATTCATTTCTATTTTGGTTTTTAAATTCATCTTTATGACTTAAAGAACAATAAACATCTAAGAAAAGTAAATAAATAATTTTCCTTTTTCATTGTTCCAAAGCATTGCGCTTTATTCTGTATACGGTTTTTTAATCCACGTCTCTGATGTCATCAGATATTTTCTTGTTCATCATTAAAAAATGAATAATTTAAATGGAAGGTTAGGCAAAGAAAACCTAGTGTCAAGATACTCCGTTCTCTCCTTTTCACCCGAATTATAGATATTACGTTGATGGCGAAACTCAACGTTAATCAGTCTAACCTTTAGCCTAGCCTTTTCAATAACCAATTCCTTCTTTCTATAGTACCTGTGCGATCGCCTGCGGGTTCTGCCCCTGTAGCTGCAGCTGAAGTAGGTGCTGCAACAGCGGCGGCCCCGCGGGGCTCTTCGCGCCCGACACCGAGCTGCTGTCTGATTCCGATGCTGGACTCTGGAACAAGACATTGTGTTAAGATATTAGTCAGTTTTCGGTAAGAATTCAAGACAATGCGCGTTGAGTGGCGGAATTCCTCTTAACACTTCTCAAGTCTCTAACCCGGTCTCTAACGTAAAATTGCTGCGTTAGAAAGAGTGAGTGGAAGAGTTTCATATGTCAGAAATATATAATTTTATCAACATATGCCAAATGGCAACAAAAATACATACAAAAAGACTAAATTTTTCTTTTAGTTTTCCTACATATTTAAACTAACAACATTGTTTGTTATTTCAATGTTTATTCAAAACATCAATTTTAATACAACACGATTTTCCTTACATATAAAAGTGTCAATTTTCCGGTATTTTAGTAAATCAATATGAACGAGGATAATGCGTAGTGAACAAGTATTTTGCAAGCCATTTACTAAGGTATATGTAAAATGTATGTAATTAAGTTTATTGACTAGTCGTCGTGCGCAACCTTGTTTATATGGACTTTAAAGTGCGAAATGGAAACCTCTTTTCTTGAATTTACTCAACTTCCCTACACTTCCTAATAGTTTTGCCTGCGCCGAAAGTTATTGGGCTTAAAAATAAACAACTATTTACATATACTTATATATAGATTGATTAAAAACGAAATTGTTACTTTATAGTTTATGTACTGTGTTGATTCGATTTTCATTTGGAAAATATAACTACAAATTTGTGTTCATCAGTTAATAATAAATAATAAAATAGAATGTAATTATTATACTACTTATACTAGATACTAATGTAACTATTATATTGAATAAAATAAATAAATCAGCTTCACGCTGTATCCCGCACACAACAGGGTAGACAGAGGAAACCTAGTGTTAAGACACTCCGTTCCCCACTTTCTGCCGAATTCTGGAGGCATTGCGTGTTGAGTGGCAGAACTCAACGCCGCGCTTTGCCTTGACACCAGAGCGAAGAAATAGAAATATAAACGTATATTGAATGTTTTTCCTAAATCTAGCATTTTTTTTGTATTTGAATTTTTTGGTATCGTTCTTATTGTTTCAGGTAGTCAGTCTTCTACCTGAGCTGCCTATATATCAAAATTTAATTACTTTAACGATTTAATATGTTTTACGTTGTGTTGAGTTCTGCCACTCCACACCCAATGCCTCGATTGCGCAAAATGGCAAATGGAAAGATTTAATAATAAATTTTCTTTGCATTCCCTGTCACATGCGGGGATACAGTATAGCATATTTTTCTCTAATATAATGATTAATCTACACAATATAAACAAATATTTAATTTAATATTTATTTTGTAAATACTTATAATTACTTACAGAGTTAGTAAGGTATTAGATACCTAGCAGTGTTATTTAATTAGCATAAAGTGGAAAAGTGTGTGAAACCTAACTCACTAATATTCCTTTTTACGTCATAAAATGCAAACATAATAAACCATTTTCCTTAAAATATAATTACAATAAAAAAATAAAACTTCGCGCGTTTCTTAGAAATACTACAAGATTAATAGATAATTATATATTACAAAGCAAAATTATTTGAATTCGTACTAACACAATTCTTTTGTGTATAAAACTTAGTAGTACGTATAAAGAGAATCTGATCTCTACTTTCTGTGTGTAATTTCAAGACATTACGTATTGAGTTACGGAACTACTAACTAACGCCGTGCTTTTAATTACCAAAAAGGAAAAAGGAAAATAAAATGTAAATAACGATGATTTTATACGTTTTGTTAAATAATTAAAATTAAATGTAAATGTAACACTGCAACTAAGTATATAGAATAAATTTGGTTAGAAAAATGTTTATTTAACATGCAACGTCATAACGTGAATTACTTGGTTGGGTTAAGTTTCAAATTAATTTTCAGACAAAAATACAGTAGTGAAAACGGATTTACAGTGTAGGCAGTACGCGTTAGAATGCAACGGTTTGGATTTTGGTCCTTTTAAGCTTTTTAAAAGCTTTTTAAAAATAATAATCCATTCCTTCCAATTGGTACCACACACTACTCTGAGCTAAGGTGAGTCACCCTGTAAGGTGAGTAGCATCCAAATATTAAGTAATTTCTTGTCATAACTTCAAGATCAAGACAACAATGACACAGGTTTAAGTTGTACCGCTCATCACGCATATCTTAAAAGAGTAAGAAATTAACTAAATTATTTATTGTTTTAATACAATACGTGTGAATATATAACTAAGTATATTGTTTTAATTTTTATGTTATTTATGATTCAATTGGTAGCTTGGCTAGTACAAATATAAAAAATAAACTTAATTATAAAATAACCTACAGAATTTATATAAAACTCTTTCGCTATTTCACTTATAAAAAAAATAAAACAATTCTGTTGTGCTCTTCGAGTGAAGTGCCATTCTTTGTGTTTTCATACATTCACAGCTTGATATTTAGAGTTAACATTCCCACTGTACCGAAAGATATGCAGAAAAAGGATTTTCGTTTTCCTATTTCATGAGGCTAACAATGACTAATTTTTTTCTATTGTTACCGCATTGTTTTTCCGCGTATTTTTTTTTGTACAAAAAATGTCTAAACTTTAACAAGAGATACATTAGACCGCCACATTATGAGGGTACATGCGCTAAAATTTTCATTACGCTTAGAAACTAACATGAAATAACAAGCCATTTTTTATCTATCTCCCTACAGACTTACTCATTTGCTAAACGGACAAAGCCGCGTGGTACAACTTGTTTTAATATTCTTTTGAAGGTCTTTTGATGTAAGTTCTTTTGTCATCCACACCATCAAAAAAATGTCTAATCCATCCATCTATGTGGTACATAAAAAAACCATTGTTCTCTAACGAACGGCGTTAATAAAAAATACTATTCTATTGCCCATTACCGGTTCCCACGACGCCATGTTTGCGGATCCTCGCTCGCGATTGGTCGAACACGAGTTTAGAATTAGAACCCCACCATTTGGCGAGTAAATTATGTAGTTTTTTTTTTCATCAAATAATGGCAACGGCAAGGGAGCAGCTGTTCTGCCTACAAAGGAGTTAGAAAAAAAAATATTTGATTACTTCTTTATTTTTCTATATAGTTTTTATGTAGTAGATGACCTATTAGTTTGTTTGCAGGATTTAATTTTTTATATGGCTGTTTAATTCTTTACTTTGATTATTAAAAGTAAATGTGTTTTAAAATGCTTAGATGAAATGCCATATGTCTAATATGTTTTTATTATTTTCTTTCTCGCAGTAAATGTCTAATAAAATTTTATTGGGCTTCATTGTTGCACCAAATTTAGTAAAAGAAATGATTAATTTTTTTATTAGATCTCATTTACTATATTGAATTGGAAGCGAAATATAACGTGAAAACTTATTCAGCTACAAATTATTTAAATATATTTCTAATAATATTTTAAATGTACCTAGAAAGATATTGAGTAGGTAAATATAAAATAATTTTATTTTTCAGCTTCACACTGTATCACGTAGTAGAGTAGGAAGAGGTAACCTGTTGTTAAGACACTCTCTTCCCGTTAAGATACTCCCGTTCCCTACTTTCCGTCGAATTCTCGAAGCATTACATACTGTGTAGTGGCGTAACCTAACGCAGCGCTTTGCCTCGCTTCCAGAACAAGAAAACCTCTTCCTCCTCCTTGTTTCCTCTTAAAATTAATTTTATTAATCAAAACATCTTTAAATAATATTTAAATAATACAATAAGCAATAAAAAATAATTATACTATAGAAACTAAATATTCTATCTATTTAATGATTGAAACACGACGGCTGAGGGTTCAGTTTCCATACGGGGGAATCAATTAGGAACAGTTTACAACATTACCTATCGAACTTAAAAAAAACAAAAAAAATCTACTTTACATTTATTTAAATATTTTCCAGTTCTGAAATAAAAAATATTCTTAGATTATATTTTTTTACATAAAAAATATTAATAATTGTTATTTAATATGGCAACACTTTATAAAATATCTTTCACATATTTAATGGAAAAACTAGCTATTCTATAATCAATACACAGCCACTTAAATAAAAGTTTATTTTCAAAAGACATTACACACAGTAATATTTAAAATCATTTTAGTAGAAAAATAATTTAATTTATTATAACTGTATTTATTTTAATTTATTTTAGTAGAAAAATAAATATTCAAGACCAATTATTGAAGTATATTAAGCATTGGTCATTGAACTCAACTATATAAGTTTAGTTTTCACACTTCATTAATTCTTTTTAATTGTGTCTATGTTTTTGTCGCAGAAATATAAGATCGTTAGCGATATATCATTAAAGTAAAATAAATACTAAACGTAAAAGATAGAAATATAATTGTGTTAGATTTTTTTATTTATTTCTTTATTCTTTTCTAAAATTTCGTCTTAAATGTAGTTTATATATTTAACTTTATTTTTTTGAATTCCCATAGTTACTTTTTGTTTTTTTTAGCTTCTTATTTTTTGCATAATATGGTGATCTATATAATAGATAAAATTTAAGCGTTAAGATATTTCTTTTCAGTCGTTTTTTCCTTCATTTCTACTAATGTATATATATTTTTAGTTTCACGCGGCGTATACAGACGCCACATAACAGGGTAGGCAGAGGGAACCTGGAATTTTAGTGTTAGGATACTCTGTTCTCCATTACACACTTCCGTTCCCTTCTTAATTCATGAGGCATTGCGTTACTAGAGCGAAGGAGTGAAAATATAAAAAAAAAATAAATCATCATAAAGCGATAAACAAACTGACTGATATTAATTGTAAACGTCATCATGATCATCACTATATGAAAGTAAGACTTAAGTGCTAAGACACTACGTTCTCTACTTTTTTATATTTTTTTAATTTATTTTCTCAGCTTCTCCTACATAAAGTTCCTACTCTCACTCAGATAAAGCTTAAATGTTAAGACACTCCGTTCTCCTCTCACTTTATGTTGTTATGTTTACTAAAAAAATGCATATTAAAATGCAATTTTTCAAATAAAAATAGGCAAAGAAATTGTTTGTATCACAATCTAGTTAGAAATTCCTCTGATTGTTAGTTATGGAGCTACTATTACAGTAACTACTTTAGTTAAGTGGCGGTCATTCATGCCGTTAAAGTAATTATTTTTTATGCTTCAAGAAAGACAAACTTTTTTATTTTTTATTTATTTCTTTTTATGTTCGTGTATGCATTAATGTTTACTTTGAAAATTGTTAAAATAGGGTTAAACTTACTTTACTACCTACTTTACTTAGATTGTTTTTTTAAATTTAATACATTTAATTTGGTTTTTTTAATGTAGGTATAAATTAAAATTCTTTCGTTACCCAGTGACTAACAGTCAAGGCGCAGCCAAAAATATGCGGCGTAGAACGCTAGAATAGCATTTCTTGAATATTTTTATGGTAATGGAAAAATGCAGGTTTTTCTAATGGACATCTTAAAATTCGCGCCAAAGATAGTTGTGAGCGATTTATTGATATTTCAGAGTTCATACTGCAAGTGTTTGATATAAAGTTTTTTTTTGGCAAATCACTACCTTAATTCCTACTTCTAGCCTTTAGCTCCTAATTTAAACAGAACTGGGGGTTTTTTTACAGTAATATATGAGATTTTTGGTACAATTTTTATTTCTTTATTGAACTTTTACATGTTTTGAACCAAAATATCTTACAAATAAATTGGTTTAGTCAAACTAATTTATAAATTTATACTGAAATGGACTATGCAACATAAAAAAAAAAACAATTTGAAGTAGTAGTTTATGAGATTAATACCTTCGATAAAAGAAACTCTTCCGCTATATAATATTAGTAAGGATTAGTACAGGTTATATGAAATTACAAAAATAATAGCAATAAGTTTATTCGCTAATACTCTTCGCTTATTCGCTTTCATCAAGACCAATTTTCTATAATAACAAAAAAACTCTAAGAAAGTGAGAAAGCAGAGACTAAAGTAAGTAAAACATCTCTCCATCACTTCTTGAATAATTATATATTCTATATAAAATATATACCTAAGTATTCGTAAAAAGTAATTTTTTATTTAGGTATATTTATTTGGCCGGCATTTGATTTTCCTCGAGGAAGTTTATATATTCAGTTAGGTGTCACGTGTTTGCTATGTTCAAGGTGGACTTGATTTGCTAAAATCAAGGTAACGGAGCCTGTTTTACTGCTTTTGTATATTTACGTTGTATATACCTATATTACGTATACCTACTATAGGTAAATTATGTTGGATTCGAGATTTAGACAAAACACGTCGTTTAGTTACGATTTTTGTGATTAGTTGAAAAATGAAGAAAGCATCACTAATTATTATTAATCCTAAAAATATATTATGTAGTACCTACTTATTAATGAATTAAAGGACTTTAATTAAATATTAAAATAAAACCCTTTTTTTTTAATAGTTTTTTAACACAGTTGATTAATTTATTTTTTTCCACGCAACCATTTTAGCAAAATTAATTATCTATTTTAATGATATCAATTCGTAATATAGTATATAGTAGGTACATATTCCAATTCCATTTAAAAATAAACATAAAAAAAAATACATTAACTTTTATATTAGAATTTTTCATAATAAAACATACCTATCTGACCTAATGCCAGTAATAAATTAAAATTAAAAAATTAAAAATTCTTTTATACATGTGTCACAATGAAGGACATCATGCATTTAATGAAATAAGAATATGACATAGACATTTCCATTAGAAGCAAGAACACTCGCGGTGAGAGGCCTTCCGCTAAAACCCAGTCTTTGAGTCTCTACTCTAATATACGAATAAAGGCGCATATACCACTTTTTTAAGTTCAAAAGGTGCGTAAAGTTTACTTTCATCTGTCACAAATAATTTCCAATGCATATTTTTTTTATTTCTCCTACTTTTATTTTACTCGCACAACAAACAGTTTTCAAGAACTGAATGAATTGTTCGTTCAAAACAAGGTATGGGCTATTACTATTTTTTTTTACACAACAAGCGCACAAAAGCTAAAAAGCACTCGTTAATTGAAGTGATAAATCCAAATAGAATTCGTAAAATGTAACTAACCATGAAATCGCTTCATATTCTGTACCCTTCCATTGACACTTAAAAAAACAACACTCAAACTGTAAACACTCGCACCATTGCCACTTCGCTTTGGCTATTAAAAAAAAACTTCCCGCCTATTTTCAAAAATGGAATCGAAACGTCAAAGGTACATTTTCTTTTTTTTAACGTACGGCAATGATAAGCAAAGGCGTTCGTATACTGAGGCTATTTGGCCGCACGTGTTTTGCCAAGGGGTGGGTCTAGCACGTGAATTTTCCGAGGTTTCCACCCCCTGCGGACCGCCCCTATAGGCTTTTCTGTCCGGCCTATGCTGTTTAACCGATCGCATATAGACTACCGTGGAGCTGCGCTGATATTCTACTTCTTTTTTAGTTTTTTCTACAAAAAATAATTTAAGCAAGCGTGACTTATAGGCGATAAAAAGTTTTAATTTGAACGATTTCATTTATAACGAGTCAAAAATTAAACAAGATAGTTAATTTTGCTAAAAAAAATATACAAAAAATGGCAAGTTAACTACACTTAATTGAAACAATTTCGCAGTATCTATGGTCGTAAATTGCGGGGCCAATTAGTTTTATGCACAGTTTGAATTTTTAAGAGTTTTTCTTTTAACTTATAAATCGCCGTGATGGCTGTGTATTTCAATTTTAGTAGAAAGAAATAATATATAATTACAGTTGGACGCAGTCAATCATTAAGGTAACGTTTCGTTTTGAGTAATAATACAAAAATTTTAACTTCAACGAACAAATAGCATGAATTTATTTCACGGTCGGCGTAGTACGAGTACGCGGCGTTGTTCGCTAATTATGCCCCCTTGCTTACTTGGGCTTTGTAATAACCTAGCTCTTCATGTTTAAGCTATTCCATATTTTTTATTTCTTCTATATGTTACAAGGAAAACTTTGAAAATTATATTATATTTGAAAATAAATTGTACGTAGGTATATTATTTGAAGGTTGAATAACAATTAGGTAGCATAACGTCAGCGCTAGCTTGGTCATTACCATTAGTGTTTTATGACCATATACATATACTCCTATCATTAAAATTTTAAATATAAATGTTTAAACATTTATGTAAGCAAGATATCAAATATTAAAATAAAATACAATTTGTACAACAAGCAACGGACTATTTTAACATTATTTAATTGCTTATAATTACAAAAGTAACTCATTTGACTCTAGAGCTTCTTGTAACTCATTCTCTCAAATTAACTATTACGGAAAACAACTCTCGACTTAAAAAAAAAGCACAATTATACAATCGCCACTCCGCGGCACTCTCTGTTCAAACACTGCCTACTTTCATGCTCTACGCCTACACGCTTACTATTTCAGTATCAAAAGTGCTAGTTGCGGGAAAATGGACTTTAAATTTGAGCTTTAAGGCGGTTATTAGAGTCGAGCTTAAAGCTCACGCACCCCATCTCTTTCTCGCGTATTAATCAAAATACCAGTTTCCTACTTTGACGTAGAATCGTAGCAAATGGATAAGGCATTGTTTTGTAAATTGAAACTATGGTTGGCCGTGCCACCGGCGTACCGTGACCCCTTGCGGTCCCCTTGCAGAAGAAAAAGGCGTACGTTCAGACGGGCCGTATGCGGACCGGGGGGTCGCTGCCGCTGGACGTTCTAAAGCTTGGTTTAGACAAGCCAGCATAATTGCTATTGTATTATAAAGGGTTTACAATATACTACAATTATGGACAGACAATGATTAGAAATGTTGATACGGATGCAACGTTTATTAATTACTAACCAACGTTTATATTCCATAGTTATATTTATATTCCATAGTTTTGTTGGGTCTCTTTAATTGTTTATACGAGAGACTTTGTTGATTAAAATGTATGAAGCAATAAAGTTAATGCTATTAAGATTTGTGGTGTTATAGGACCTGATTGCAAGTTCTAAATGGTATAATTGCTATTATATAGTCGACTTGACCTCGCCCTCCCTTTTTCTATACTACGGTTAACTTATTAGTATTACCAATGTAAATTGGACCGTCTCTATGAGCGACGTGAAAATAAAAAGGGTTCAGCTTATAATGAACTACTAAGTATGAATATTGACTTTAAAGTTATAAGAGCAATAGAATTGTAAAAGTCCTTTCAGTTTTGTATTTTATTTTTTTTAATATGTAAGTCCAAGAAAATTATAATGAAAAATAATTATATACAGTTTTTGGTGATGGTGACTAATAATTTATATTTAATAAATATAATAAGAGTAACTTATAATCTATATATATAAAAGGACTTGTCCTCACTGACTGAGGTAAGACGCACGCACAGCCGTAACCGCTGATGGTAGAAATATGAAATTTGGGCAGATGTTTACCTTCGTAATCTGGACATCCACTAAGAAGGGATTTTGAAAAATTTTAACCCTAAAGGGGTGATATAGGGGTTGAAAGTTTGTATGGAAAAAATTTTAAATCGGCACCGATTTTTATAAAATTTTAAATTTAAATTTTTAAAAGTATTTAATTGAACACGTGTTTCATCGTTTTCTAGAATTCTCCTCCTAAGGGTGCAAATAAGGGGTTGAAAGTTTGTATGGAAAAATCTTTAAAACGCCACCGATTATTATAAAATTTTAAATTTAGACTCTTAAAAATATTTAATTGAAGATGTGTTTCATGGTTTTCTAGAATTCACCCCCTAAGGGTGCAAATAAGAGGTTGAAAGTTTGTATGGAAAAATCTTTAAATCGCCACCGTTTTTTATAAAATTTGAAATTTAGACTCTTAAAAATATTTCATTGAACACATGTTTCGTGGTTTTTTAGAATTCACCCCTAAATACGCAAGCGAAGCTGCGCGCGTCCGCTAGTAAATAAATAAAGCTAGTCACTACTTTAAGGTTATAGAGCTTTTTACAAATTGCAACTTTGTATTTCTACTATACTTATGAAGAAAACTAGTAGCTATACCCGCAAATATCTTTGAGTGAACTAATAAATCATTCCCGTATAAATTTACAGAAATACACTCATAGTACTAATCTACACTCCTTAAGGAACTGTCAATCTCTTAGTATGAATATTATATAATATTTAAGTCTTTGTCAAAATTTAACTTAAAAGTAAAGTTCTTTAACCCAAATAAAGTTTTAATTTTATTTGTAAATTTAATTACTAGTAAAATATATATTTTTGGAAAGTAAAATGTAGATAAGATATAAAAATATGTATTACAAACAACGTGCGTGTTAAAATTTCATAAAGAATAAATAATAGGTATAACAATTAAGTCGTTAAAAGATAATTCACTTTTATACTTATTGTATAAAGTTATTATCTTCTTAATAAATCTTTAAAAATTGAGTTTTACCAAGAAATGTTAAAAGTATGTTGGTATATTTTTTTGTTTCCAAAGGGAATTATAATATTTTTCAAGGCTTAAGCTTCCTATATATAGAAGGATAGATAGAGAGACTGCTATCAAGACATTCCATTCTTAACTTCTTGCCCGAATTCTAGATATTGTTTGTTAAGAGGCAGAACAGAACGCCGAACTTTTATTATTAGGAAAGAATATATCCAAGTGGATATCAAGTCAGACCTCATAATATTTTTTATATATATATACTCTACAACAAAATACACAGTAAAGCTGTGGCCGTAACTGATAAGTAAACATTGTTATTTATTAAACCATAAAACGATATTTACGAAGACATTTTTCAGGTAGGTGTAAAATATTTGGGCCAAGTTGTACGCACCTTTTGAATTTAAACACTTGTTGAAATTTATATTAATCGTAGCATGAAATCTGTATTTTATATATTTTCTTTGATACTTCCAAAGAAAATGCTTGTAAACTAAAATATTCTCCATTAAAATAGACATGTACAAAATATTTTTTAATTCAATTAATATAATAATAAAAGTATTGCCAGTCCTGCAAGTAGCTACGAACGGGCTTATAGTATATTAATTTATTTTGTTTATAATAATAACAAATACAAATAATTAAATTAGTTTTTATGTAGTTTTTTTACTTATTAAATTCATTTTACTTTTACAGATTATCTTAATGTAAATAAAATGCATATAATAAATACGAACATCCGGTCAATATCTATAAAGTTATCGAATAATTTATAACATCCGTTTTTAACCTTTCAATTTTCTTTAACTTTTATTTAATTTTAGAAAAGTTGTTTATTTTAAGTAATACATCTTTTACTCCTGAATCTACACCATTAATATAAACTTGAAGAGTTTGTTCGATTGAAAGCGCTAATCTCAGGAACTTGAATTCCTTTGTATGTTGAATAGTCCATTTATCGTCATAGGCTATAGCCTATATTACATCACGGTACATTTAGAATGTGTCATGGGTACACTACTTTTAGTCATTTCCCTTGGACCAGGGGACAAAGCTGAAGATAAAAGCTAGTATCTAATGAAGCTTAAAATATCCTCTTGTGTGCAGAATCTATATTAATATTCTTTTTAACGTAAAAATGTTTTTTTTTAAAGATAAATTAGGGAGCAAGATCGTTAAGTTTTCACACCACATAGTAAGTGGAGAGCATAGAGTCACAACATAAATATTTCTCTGCCGACTCTGCTATATTCTCGTGTGCTGCTTAGAAAAAGTAAAGATTTTTAATTTTTATATTTTTTTTTAAAATAAAAACCATTTTCAAGTCTAAATTAATACTAAAACATGACATTTTGTAAGATTTAAGAAGGAAATTGTATATATTTTTAACAATTTTAGATGTTTTCTAAGAATAAAAGACTATACAAAAACTAGTATAAACAAAAAAACCGGGTTGCCGTCTAAAAATTTTAAACAACTAGACAATCGGTTTCCTATAGCGGTACCATCAATCATGGCTTGACATTCTAAAAGAAAATAATTCGTTCGCGTGAGAATTTACGACGTCGATCTCCTGTTATTACATTACTTACTTAGTATTAATTTTAAAACGCTTGTGGCACAGTGGCATTGAGTCAGTCTTTGTTACTTCGTATGTAGTAATGGGTTCTTTGTTCTTAGTGGTAATAGGTATGTTAATTATTTTGTGATTTAAAAAAGTTTTGTAAAATGAATAATACGTCTAATCGTATTATTCTTATATCTTACAAAAATAAAATTAATGTGATTTTCTTGTAATATTTAATAATTTAAATTCGATACAGGTGGTTTTTATTCTATGTACCAAAATGATAAAAAGATGGTTGGCGGTTCCATTTTTACCCGCTTTGGTAACGAAACAAAGGGTGGCGTTAAGTTCCGTCACTCTATCTTCAGTCTTGCATAGAGAACAGCGTTTCTTAGTACTAGGTTTCCTCTGCCCCTAGCAATAAGCAGGATACTACATGAAGGTAAAAAATTACTTAACATATTTTACAATGTTACTAATTGGACTGGTTGTTTTCCTTGGAAAACAAATGAATAATTTATTTTTCACATTGTAAATCGATTTAGTTTGACTAATAAATGCAAGCTTCGCATCATTATACGATTAAGAAGGTGGTTTTGTAAAAAAAATAAGCGTACTCTTATCTCATCGCGGTGATTCAATCAATAGTAAAATACAAGCTAAATTACCTGGTTTTATTTATTAAGGAATTATAATTATAATTAAATATATTTTTTTAGTATTATTTTTATATATATTCCACATGTAGAAACATAAGAGAAAATGTAATCTTCATAGTTCACAGCATTTTTGAATAGTGTGATGATGGGCACTGGGTGGCGGAGCTTAACGCCGCGGTTTATCTTACCAGAACGGGGAAATGAAATCGTCCAATCTGCAATCTTGACACATACATCGTCCCACTGCGCTATGATGGTGTCTGAGTGATCATATTTTTTAATCTACACGCATCTTACAGCGCACTAAGGAAGACATGACGTTGAATAATTTGCTTGAAAGAAAATGCTATTATTTAGTAAAATTTTAAATTTTTAATCAAGTTTTTTAACATCTCTAGAATAATACTATGTTTATATATTTTTTAAATATAGTATTTTATTTTCAGTTGCTACAAAATTATAACAAGTTGCTACAAAGAAACCTAGTGCTACGATTCACCATTCCCCATTTTAATTTTTTTAAGTAATGAACAAATTAATTCAATATACCTACATTCAATATACAAATCTATAGAATATGTATAGAATAATATATATAAAATTCTAAGCCGTCCTAAAAAAAATCAATCTTCTCCTTCTCGCAGGTCTTATTATATCTATATAGGTATTTCCTTTTGTCTATTTTTTTGGATAGGGATTTCGTAAATATATAGACAACTACAATTCAATTTAAAACGATATTAAATTTTAAAACTATATTTAAATAAAAGTTTAGGTATATATAATTAAAATAAAAGTTATATTTAATAGAATACTATGTAATAGCACACATAGTCTAAGGTCAAGTAAGAATTTTGAGTCATCATGAGAGCATGACGTACGCGCACCTGAAGAACTAATGTTAAATATTTATTCGCATAATATATACTCGTATGTAAGTACACTTAAGACAATTGAACGAATACCTATAAATGATTTTATTTTTTGAGGCCAGTCCCGATGTAGGGGCACAAGCGCACGACTGGTCATGGGTTCAATTCACAATCGAGGAATCCAAAAATGTTGTTTTCTTTATTTTCATTTCCTCCCTCTGGTAATGAAACAAAGTGGCGTTGAGGAAGCCTTTCAAGATGCAATGCCTTCAGAAGAACCTTCTCATTTTTTTTTGATTTTTCAGCAACATCTTCATGAACAACTACTACCTAAAACTTAAGATGAATATTTTTGTATGATTTAATCTGCGTAACAGTAAACATATTAATTAATCTGCCTTAATTGGACTTTCACTATAACTTTCTTAATTTAATTAAAACTTTTTAGTTTTTGAATAATTTACTAATAAGAATGTAATATTGAGAGAATTAGTGACAACAGTATGATTAATACTGGAAGAGGGTGACAGTAAACGAGGCCAAAGAAGCATGTAGACAGCATAACACTACCTCGTTAGTGATAAAACATCAAAATAAAAAAAAGAAATGTATTAATTAACTAATAACTAACTGAATTAAAAAAAACATAGGTATATTTCTTCAAAAAAATATAACTAACACATCATATATTCTCTACTAATATTAAAAGCTTTTTACATAACAGGACATTGAACCTGTACTTACTATACCCACCTAAGTATATAGACGCTACTCGAATGTCTAGATACATACGTCTTTGTAAGGAACATCTGGCAGTAATCAGTATAAATCCGGTTCGCGTACAACGATGCAAACCACCTGACTTCAATGAAGTTTACTTTTTTCTATTTTGTCTATGACTGACTGACTAGCTTTAGATGGCTTTGCCGCTTTTAAAATAAGCTTTTATAATACATAATATATATTTATAATATTTTTAATTGTAAAAGGAGAGGCGGTGGTTGTGCGTTCATAATTTAGGAGAATAATTATATTTAAATTATATTCTGTACGCCGATAGATAAACCGCGGTGTTGAGATCCGCCACTCAACACGCAATTGCTTGAAACTGGACGGTGAGTGTGATGCCTATCTATCCTATCTTAAATTATTAATGAATTAATTAGAGCAGAAGCCGAAAAAACTAATGTCACTTCCCCACCCTGGCTTGGGCATTGAAGCATTTGTTGAAGAAATATTAATTTTAATAATATAATTGTGTAGGTGCTTAAATGAAAATGTAAAAAAGAGCTTATAAAAGAATAGTGTAGGACCCTATTGTAGACCTACACGATTCTAGTTTAGATCTACCTACACTACATATATTATTAATTTTCTATATAGGTATATATATATATATGTTTATAAGCATTTAGCTTTTTATCAATCAATTAACTCTATTCTCTCTTCATGCAGTGATAGTTAATTTTTTATATTAACCGATAATAATAAGTATCTTTATCGATTTGTTATGGCAACACTATTCATAAAATTAAGTAAATATATTATTAGTAGTGGATACAATCGAGGACTTGAATTTCCTAAGTTGTTGCTGTAAAATGTCGAATATATACCTATCGTACATAATAAAGAAAATGATAAGAAGTGTTGTCAAATATTCACACAAAAGATATTAATATTAATACTTACTTCTAAATAATAATCTATAAAAATAGTAAAATTGTAACAAAAAGGCATCACTAACCGTCGCGCCGCCCGCCGCTCTGTCGCCTTCGCCGTCAACGCAAAAGTAGCATCTGTCCGCTGGTTTCCAGTCCGTGGGCTCCTCTTGGACCTCCACCTTGGGCTGTGTAGCTGGCCTCTTGATCAAGCTCTCTAATATCGTCTCCCTTCTCTCCGCTTTGTCCGGAATCTCCGTTTTGCCCGTAATCTCCGTTTTGGGCGATTTGTCCGTCTTGTCTGTTTCGTTGATCTGCTCTATCGTCTTGATCTTCAGCGCGGGCGGGGGGTCGGTGGCAGCGATGTCGTCGTCGCTCGACTGCGCGTCCTCTGTGCGATGTATCAAACCGTCTTGGTATTGTTTCCATTTTCTGCGACCCATCAACTCCTCTGCCACCCGTTCTAGACCTGGAATTATGGAATTTACTATTAATAAATGGTGAATACGTAAATATTATTTTAAACTATAGTTATTATTGCTTGGTTTTTTTTCACGCTGCATATAGCAGGATAGGCAGAGGGAACATAATGTCAAGACACTCCGTTCCCCACGCACCGCCCACTTAATATCGCTAATAGATTGAAAGTATTACTGTATCACTCATACAATTATAAGAACGTAACAGGGCTGCCTTATAACGACAAGTAAAGTAGGTACTAGGAACGACCAGTGCTATATAAAAATATTAAAAAAATGAAAAAAAAAACACAGTTAAAATTTTTATTATAATTATCATTCCAAAAAAAAATATTTGCCAAAAAAATAATTAAAGTACCATAATATATGTTTATTTAGTACTTATTTAGTATATTTATTTAGTGCTTATAAACAAATATTTGCGAAGGTTGCCTGCACTTAAGACATTCTGTTCCCCACTTTCCTTAATTTTCCAGATACTGTGTCGAGTGGCGAAACTCAACGCCACTATTTGTTTTATTACCAAAGAGAGAAATATAATTCATTTTCTCATTTGTTTACAACCAGACGATATGTCTCTACGCTATGATATATAATTAAATAGATAAATTGAAAACAAACTCAACAGAAAAATACATCAAAAGTTTCCAATTAATTAAACTACTTATATAAACAAAAAAGTTGATAATAAATCACGTATATAGCACAAGTAATATAAAGTAGTTTGTATGAAAAAATCAAAATAGTATGACAAAAACATTTTACCCGCCAGTGTACGTGAAGCGTGCATTGCGGGAAAAGGGAGGAGTGGAGCAAATAAACATTAAACGATTCAAAAAACTACCATATCGAATATATCTACATATTTCACTATTGGTTAAGGTGATATCCATTAAATGGCTCGTGCTATGAATTTAACGTGATAATTGTATTAATATTGTTTTATTTTATAAATAAATCGAAAATAAATTCAGAAATAAAAAATAATATAAATACATTAAAACTTTACGATTCATTAACTTATATAAACAAAATATGGTGATATTAAATCACTTTTAGCACAAGTAATATAAAGTGTTATCTATATGTAAAAAAATCTGAACAGTATGACAAAAACGTTTTGCCTGCCAGTGTATGTGAAGCGTGCAATGCGGGAAAGAAAGGGAAGGGGGAAGCAAAAAAATATTAAATGATTCAAAAAACTACTATATTGAATATATCTATATATTTCACTATTGATTAGGGTTATATCCATCGAACAGTTGGTGCTATGAATTCGTTGTAATATTTGTTTATTAGTGATTTCAGTTAGGTGAATAATATAGTTGTTTTATTCGGTTGTATTTTTAAAATTCGCATTTGTAAAATTGTTTAAAAGTTTTTTTTTTGGAATAAGTAAGTAATAGTAATATCTAAGCAGTCATTTTTCAATTTCCAATAGTGCATATTGAATAGATTATTACGTATAGACATAAGAGAAGTCTAATAACCTTACATTTTCATATTTAGAACTAAATATTAAATAATGTTAAGCTAATCTTATAAACTTTAAATACAAGAAAACCAAATCAAAATTTTCAATAATTACTAAAAAAAAAATCTCACGCTATAAACAACGCACACAAAGCTATATCACAGCGGACGATCACCCTAATCAATACCATTTAGAAGACCCATAGAAAACCAATGACCGTTGATGTTCAGAGCATTAACTCATACGAATTAACATAAAATATGAGAGCATGAGCAAAAAGCGGCCATCGTTAAATAATCAACCAACCTTTCAAATGAATACATTTAAACTGTTAATTTTAACGCACTTTTTACTCTAACCTATAAATAAGTATAACTACATATATATATTATACATCGTTAGTAAGTAGTTACTGCACGTGATATCAATGGACAATGTCTAGATAAATAATGGTTGTTTTACTGAAGTTTTTTTTTTTGTTTTAAGCCGTTATCAGATAGATAAAAAGAGGTTGTAGTGACGCGTCACTCAAGTTTTTGTTTTTTTTTCAATTCAAGACTGCGTATTGGTTGCGGTCCTCACTGTTGCTAAGAGGTAGGAAGTACACATTTTTCTGCCTCTGCAGACACTCCGTTTATCACTCTCCGTCTAATTTAGAAACGTTGTGTGGCGGAACTCAACGCCGCGCGGTGTCAACCAGAGCGCGTGAATGAAATAATTAATTCTCCGATTTCCTAAATATTATTTATTCGAATCGATTTACAAATCCTTTTTAATATATGAACATAAAGCTACCATCAGTTCGAGCCAGTAAGAAACTAAACAATTGCTCTTTTCAATACAGAAAGCAGTAAAGTTTCATTATCGTTTTTAGCTTTTTTTCCACATATCAGGGTAGGCAGAGGGAACCTGTTAAGAAACTCCATTCCCATTAGGACATTACTATTACTCACTTTCCGCTAAATACTGGAGGCATTGCATGTTGAGTGGCGGGAGTCAACGCTGCATTTTGCCTCAACACCAGAGCGAAGAAGTGAAAATATTAATTGAATATTTCATTTCCTCGATTGGGAATCGAACCCATACCTACATACTTTACAGTCATACACTTATGCCTTATTTGCATAGTCTTTCTTAAAGTTATGGGAGCCCTCAAATGAACGAAATATACATAAGGCTTGCACATTTGAATCAAGTGTGTCACACTTAATTAATTATAACATCTATAACAGAAAGCATCATCAACTAACAGTTTATTTTAATTAAGATTAAACAAAATTTAATTGACTCGCGTTACAAATCATGATTTTGAAGTGATGATATAATTTAGTTGATTTCTTTTAATTAATGGCGTCGATAATTGATACTGTGGCTTAAGTGTTTTTCTCTTGAGATGGCGTTTCATTTCGATATATGAAGATTTATTTTTTTATTTTTTCCGTTACAAGCTTTATGCAAGACATATCACAGAAAATATAGAGAGACTTCTCTAGTGACACTTCGTTGAGTGGCGTAACTCAACGCCGCGTTAAATTTAATGAATCATATTTATTTTTATTTTATTTACAACAACATTGTAATTTCGTATTTTAATGTAAGACAGACATTTTTATATTAATTGACGACGCAAGGGTAAGAGGCTTGTAAGGGTCTACTTGAATGAAAAATATTTTGATTTTATTTTGAATTAAGTGTTAGCCGTCTGGTTAAAATAAGTATCTATGTTGAAAAATCATAGAGTATATTTGTTTGCGCATTCAATTCCGGTACTATATCTACAATGTCTTTGAAACAAATAGCAATTGCAATGGTTGCGAGTTCGATTGTTGCTTGGGGCAATGAGTCATTTTCATTTCCCCGCACTCATGAGAAAAAGCACAGCGTTAATATCTGCCTGTCAACACGTACTTATTTAACTTATTTACCCGAAAACCTGTGAACGGAGTTTCTTAACACAGTTTTTTCTGCCTGCAGGGTTGCTATAGGTATGCGGGATGCAGCATGAAACTAAAAAAATAAGCTTTTGGTTACAAAAAACACAAGTAAAACCACAAACAAACGCCTATATATATATAGGTATATAAACATTGTCATAACAAGTTGCACCCAGCGAGGCGTTGAACTGGACACACAGATAATTCTTTCATTAAATTATTTCACAGATGACTATCTTTATTGTTTCGTGTGTTATTTTATGTTCCATAAATGTTAATGATTGTATGAAGTAGGGATGGGTCGTACAATGTTAGTTTCACGCTATGGTTACGTGTTTAAATTCAGCAGCTTAACCCTTTTTCTAGGGGTAATATTATTAAGTTATTAACCCCTTTTTTTTGAATGGTGTAGCTTAACGCCGCACTCTCTGGTGGACTACCAGAGCGAGGAAAATTAAAATAAATCCTTCCCTCGACTGGCGATTCGAACCTACAACCATAGGGGCTGACAGTCAAAACTCCATTTTCTTGTTATGAAATAGGTTGCTTTACTATTTTATAACGTCATTTCGTACTTACAATGTAACTTATGTTTAAGAAAGGTATGCATATGAGGCCAGTCGTGGTGCAAGGGTACAAAACATTCTTGACTTTAAACACGCTTGTGGGTTCGATTCCCACAGTTCATAGAAGCACGCTTGTTGTAAATTTAGTACTGGTCTAGTTACCTAGGTTTAGGTACCTAGGTTAGGTACCTAGTTTTGTCTAATTTAATCTAATTTTCAAAAATCTAGATCTAGATCTTAATTACATACCTAAGTCCTAAACACGTTATTTCAAAGTTTTCCAGAATTCGATGGTAAACGCGAGTTAGTAAGTTCCGCCAACTGAAGCGCTACGCAATTAAGAGTCAAGGCCCTGGAGCAATAAAAATAATTATACCAACCTATCCATTACTTGGGTTATGATTTTTGATTATGGTTTTTTTTTTTTATAATTTGATACTTTGCTATGGTTTTTTTTATTTCATTTTTAATTTTTAACGGGCGTTGCAGCGAAGTTGTTGAGAAAAAGATATATTATAGAGTTTTATATAATTTCAGAGGCTTTTGAAGAAATTGATTTGATTCTTTTAATTTAAAATCGAAATAAATAATGAAGAATTAACTAATATTATTATTGTACAAAATATGCTTATTTAAGTTTTTAAGAGTATTCTGACTATAAAAACAACAGTTGTGGATTCGATTTCGATGTCCGCGCTTTAATAAAGCTTAGTATATTGAGTTCATCAGGCTATATCTCGAGAACTAGGCCTGCTATAAACAGAACAACGCATATACAGGTATATAAAATAAAACAAACAAAGGTTAAAATATAGAATTTACAACATTCCAAAAGTTATATAATTTTCAAGAAGTATTTATTGCATTGCAACAGTCAGTTAAAGTCGAGCGAGTGTACTCATAATTGTATTATAGTTAATTAAATGAAATTATCGCGTAACGACCCCTTCTCGCTTCCGATGTCGTTTACTTTGGAGCGTCATTTAGACCACTAATATTATAGTAAAACACCTTTTTACAAGCATTTACTTACTCGTATCTTGACGTGTTAGTGTTTTGTGAAATTTTGAAAGTAAATTGGACTTGGGATTACGACTTCAGTTTTGTTGATGATAATGACATTACATATGATCAATATTGTTGTTAATCCAAAATGGCCGCCGCAACAAAATGGCAATTTAAATATTTTTTAACAAACCACCTAATATCAACTAAAAGGGATAACTACTTTTTGAACAAGAATAACTTCGTTTTTAAAATGTATCTTTTCTAAATAATATTTACATTTGATGTACACATATAGCGGGAAGGTAAAAACTGATATTAACACATTTAATTTATTTTATT
Source organism: Heliconius melpomene melpomene (assembly GCA_000313835.2). Classification (NCBI taxonomy): domain Eukaryota; kingdom Metazoa; phylum Arthropoda; class Insecta; order Lepidoptera; family Nymphalidae; genus Heliconius; species Heliconius melpomene. The sequence goes on along the minus strand of HE671335.1, from coordinate 467,635 downwards.
AGTGTCCTTAAATTAGGTTTTAACTTCTAAATTACCTAATATACCTCATATTTCAATGCGCAGCGTTAAGATCTGGTTTTTAACTCGTTATGTCCTATAATCTGTCGGTAAGTGGAGAACGCAGTGCCTTAAGCCCAGATTTTACCTGCCTATACGGGAATAAAACGAGAAGCACCGTTAAAAATAATTAAATAATCTATACAAACCATAACATTTGCGTATGAAAATGCGAAAATTTCTAAGTAGTATTTAAAACAAAGCTCTATAGTCTATACAAATAGTAACGAAATAACAGCTGTGCAACAAAGAGGCGCGTGCGCAGAATGCTGATTGGTTGACGATTAGTCTATTCCAAGGTCGCACTGACTCAGGACGCTTGTGGGAAATGGCCTGTAGGTTGTAGGATGTAGCGATCTTTCGTTTATACTTTTCTTGTTTTAGTTTTCTGGTGAAATAAATCAATTTTGTGTAACGGCCAGAACTTGGCCAGTATTAAAAACTATACAAATGTATGTATAAATGCTTGTATCTTTTCATTGCGTTGATTTAGAAGCTTGATTTTTTTATATGCTTCAAGGGATCATAGATTTGAAAGATGGAAAACAAAGCGATCCGATTAGGATGCTGGAGGATTCCATTTTTACCTTTCGAGGTGCATAACCCTAAAAATTATGTAACGGATCTAACTAACTAATGATCTTTTTTGGAAACCCGACGTAGCCTCAGGCTTAATTCTTGAAGGAATTTTAAATAATTTATTTGTTTCCGATATTGTCAATACTCTTTGTTTCTCATTTTAACACTACATGTTTAGTAACAAAACTCAATGCCCTGCAAGAAAGTTGGGTTGGTTGGGATGTGGCCTAGTGTTAAGACACTACGTTCCCATTAAATACTCCCGTTTCCCACTATCCAGTTCCACACTATTACAGTTACACTTTATAGTCGCACGCTTATGTCCCAGGGTCTGTACGGGCCACAAATAATTTATAATTTACACAAAGGTTATTAATACAATCATTATCAAATGAAAATAAGTTAGTTAATTTTAGTCATACGCACCAGGCCTTGAGACGCGATGCAATTCAATTAAGTTCATTAAATAAATGTACTGACTTCCATTACGCAAGTCTAGAATATTATGAATGATAATCGTAAGAGCTATGTCGAATGTTTGTTCTATTTCAAAAGGTAAAACTGATATAACATTATTATTAAAAAATGTTTCATTTTGAAAAATACAATTTTACGTATTCTTTATATTTTATAGAAATTTTTTTTCTTAATATTTGTATAACTTATTCGTTACTGAGTGACAGACAGAAAATGCACAGCCGAAATAAATAAGAACGTTGGATCCTTGAAAAATGTAGAGGAGGGAGCACTAAAGAGAACATACGAATTTTGTAGGAATTTTATAGTCCAGGCAAATGAAATTACGGGCTACAATTACTTTTTTATAAATTACATTATTTTGAAAAAAAAAGACCTCATAGGTATATCATGCTTATAATATAAATAAACATAAATAAGCAAATAACTTCAAAAATACTCAACAACAACCTTGAGAAGATAAAACTATCAACCGCTATCGCTTGTAGCTTATCACTGAAACATGAATCAACACGGAAACGCACCGTGTCCTTGTATAGCACATCGTATGGTCATACTGCATGCTCCTTTAATTATCACTATTAAAAAATATCCTTCTATAAACATATATATATTATTTTTTTTTTAACATATTTATGTTTGTATGTGTGCTCTAAAAATGGTCAAACCACCATTCTTTGCGTGTTTCAAACTTGCGTGACTTGTGAGTCTAGTGTTATATAATTCTCGCACTTTATTTAATATAATGGAATGTCATGAAATACCTAGTTATATTTTTGTTTACTATTTTTTAAAATAAAATATGATATATTTAAGGTCGTCATGGCACAACGTTACTGTAACTCGACGGGTCTGGATTCGTTCTCAAACTTACATACCAGAAGTGGTGATCATCCAAATTCAGACCTTCAAGAGGGCACTACATGATGGCATATTACACACTAAATGGCTATTCCCTACAGATATGAGGAAGTAACAAGGACATTACGAAATTAATTATAGCTGCTCCACATTCAACGTGGTCAACGATCACCATCCACCAAGCCTAACGTTGACGCAGAGGAGAGCAGTAGTATTACAAAACAAAGGAAATTAGGTACCATTGGAAGTTCTCTTCTAGTCCTTCAAACACCCTATAAATTTACTGAGACACCGATTAATTTTCACCTTACAAAAACCAATAGCTTAATTAAGAAAAACACGGGAACAAGAAAGGCACGGACGAACAAAGTTTGTGACTCACAACAATTAATATTTAAAAAAATATATAATTCGAATCATTAGTTCAGAAGCTTATTCTACACTAATATCATAAACTCAGGAGATTATAACATTAGTATAGAAGTATAATTTATACAAACTTATAAGCAAATTAAATTTGTATATTATTCAATATATCCCCATACAACTCTTAAACAAAATGTTTATACATTTTTTATGTCTGTCCTAGCCTAGCCTATATATAGTTCTAGCTTATTATACCCACAAAAAATTGTATTTAACATAATAAGTAAAAGTGCAAATTCGTATTAAATACGCAAAAAGCTCTAAAAATTCAAATGGAGTGAAACTTGAAGCTTGAAAGCTCATATTTTATTTATTTTTGGTGTAAAAGCTTGAATTTTTAACTGCGAGAATGAATTGTAACTCTTGAACTGGGAGGTGAGATAAATCTACATCTTACTGTGAAGGATGGTTGTTATAAGTGTTGCTTTACGTTGAAATGTAACAAAAAAAACTACTAGAATATGTTAGGAGTTTGTTACAAAATGCAGTATGATTATACACATATGTTAATAATAATTAATATTATAAATGTAAAAGTTTGTGTAAATGGAATTTCCTCCAAAAATTACTAAACAGATTTAGAGGAATTGTCTCATTATAAGACAATGTCACAATTTATTTAAAGATTTTATATAATTTGGCTAAAATATAAAAAAAACTTTAAGTGAGCTGCTTTTGGGTCGCTACTAACCATATAACACCTATAGGTTCAAAAATTCTATTCCTATGTTATGATTTACGGAGTATGTTAAAACTGGGTTCCCTTTACCTACTCTATTTTGTACGGCATACAACGTAAAGCTGAAAAAATATGTCTTTTTTAAATTTATATAACAATGACAACCAACAACCTTGTACCTAAAGCAATTAAGGTAAAAAAATTAAAGATATGTTAATAAATATGTTAATATAATCTTTACTAATAATATACGCCTACTGTAAAGCTAATTATTTCTATTGTTTTTATTGTATACAAATTTTGAAATAAACATAATTAAGATATATACATATATAAATATATAATTACTATATTATGTTAAAAAATATATTTTTTATTGATGAGTGAGTGACGCACAAAAATGCCGGTTTTTAAACGTTAATATAGCAACTACCTGTGGAGCTAAATTATTGAAAACTTACATACTTTTAAATATAGGCTTTGATAAAATTGTCAATTCAAATTATGAGGGGCTCAATAGTAGCTCTAAATGGTAAATAGAATGGCCAAATCCAAATGGTAAAATATTTTTAACTTGGCTTGCGCAATCAAATTTTTTTTACATCAAACTATTTAAAAAATCATATTAGCTTTAGGTTTCTCTTCAATTTATTAGGACTAATATAATAATAACTTCCCTACACGCAGCGTGCGGAGAATGCAGAGAGAATATACTCAACCTGTCACAGGATAATACATTGTCTCTGGCCTACTAAAAAAGTCGGTAAATTAACAGTTAGTCGGTAAACTAGTAGTTACACAAATATATTTGAAAGGGAAACACAATTGAATGGTGTGAGTGAAGTGCGTGGAGGTGACAAATAAATGTACACCTTGCGCACGCTGTGCAGGCAAGTTCAAGTAGTCCTTCATGCTTTGAATACAAAGCCTGGCTATTCTACTGTCTTTCTAGTATTATTTTTGTAAATGTATATGAAAAGTGTTTTTTTTTATTTGGAATTGGTCTGTTTTTCTTATATAAAACCATAATTATATTTTTTAGCTTTTAATATGGATGACAGAGGGCACCTAGTGTTAGAACTCTCTTTTCCCCATGCGCCACCCAAAGTGTGGGTTACAGCGTGAAACAAAAAAAATAATTAATATTGATCAAAAGAAAACAAAATATATTTTCCATTATATTTCACAAAATGTTTAGTATTTTCAGTAAAAAGCTAAAAAAACAATTAATACGGTAGTACCTAGTAATCATTTTCAAAAGAAAATTAGTCCGACGAAACCGTAGGCTTAATATAGTTCAAGAGCATTTTTCGTTTTAAATATAATTGCAAAGAACTGACGCAAGTGCTCAAATCTGTACTGCGGATGTGTACCAACGACCTCGTCCGCCCAGCTGCTAGCTGCTAGATACAAATATCGTCATTATACAGACAGACATATATACATATTATGTATATATATGTATGTATGTATGTTCATACAACTGTGTTATATGTTTTTTGTAGTATTGTTTTTGTGGTTTTTTTTTTAATTATCTGTATGTACTGCTTGGCGTAGACGTAGATAATATTAGTACTAAGATTGTTTATAATTTTACATTAAAAGTTTAATATTTTTTTTAACTTTAATATTCAGAGTACCTACCTACATCAAAATAATATAGAAAATAAAAGTAAATATCAAATTCAAAATTCAAATTCAAAATATTCTTAATTCAAATAAACTTATTATAAGCACTTTTGAATCATCGAATGAACATATAAACAAAAAGCTACCACCGGTTCGGAAGGCAGTTCTGCTGAGAAGAGCCGGCAAGAAACTCAACAGTCTTCTGCTTGATTGCAAGTTTTTGTTTTGTTGAATTCAAAAGAGCAACTGTTGAAATTTGTCTTTCAACAGTTGCTCTTTCAATATCATTATAGATAATACTTTATTTCGGGCTCCACATCTCATACGAGTGTAATATGCAGTGGTAATACCTGATATATGCCCTAGGTACCCAAGTATTAGGCTTAATATAGGTGAAGATGGCACTAAAATGTGACTATTATGTGGAAAATGGGTGCAAAAGGGATTGCCAGTTATATTAGTTTAGAAGTTTTAAACCATCCGCGGTCCGAGTATATATTTTGACTTGAAGGGAACCTTGGTTGACCTTAGAAAACACAATATATATGGTACTAAAGAAAAGCCAAGAAAAAGAATGTAGACCACCTGGAGGGATGTATGAAGACATCGATGACTCTGGATACCTTTCCCGCTAAGATTAAAGCGTGAAGATAAAAAAAAAAAATTTTGACCGAAGTCTAATGCATGTATATATAGAACCTGCATCTTGTGGCTTAAAAGAGCATGAAAATTATGTTATATTTCACCGAACCTGCGTGCACAAATGTATGGTTTAATAAAAAAAGCTACATCCAAACAAAAACATGCACTTGCAAGTATAACCGGTATTTGTATCTGCATACTCATCAACACAGAACATGCAAGTGGCTACTATGATTACTTAATAACAGTTTTTTCACGCATCTGCGTACAGCAAGGAGGGGACTTAGTGCAAAGACACTCCGTTTTTCGACCGGATGAAATGTCTCGGCATTGCGTGTTGTATGCCGTAACTCAACGCTGTGCTATGCCGTAGTAGGTACTAGACTTGCTTGTAAGTTGTAAGTTATCATTGCTATAGAACATGCAAGTCGTTGCTATGACTACACGATAATGAGGTTATTGTCATGTTTTAGTCAAGGTAGTACAATTTACTTCGATTCGCTTGTTTTTTTGTGATTTTAAGTTTTCGCTAATCTATACGCTTTCACGATTTTATTTAAATTGCATAGGCAAGAGTGCTTTTAGTAAGAAATTTCACTTGGCTCATAATTCCAAATTGTTGAATAACATACTGGAAATAAATGGTCCACAGATTTATATATGAAATGACCAACCTCCGTTATAAATGTGAGGATTAATAATCATGTTGATTCTTTTATAAATTAATTAACTTATTTTTATTACTTTATTATAGTTTAAAACAATTTATTACCAAAAACATTCTGAAAATGATAAAAAGCTTACCTTAAGATAAAAATGTAATTAAGAGAAAGGTTACGCGCCTCTGGATTCCGATGCGAGCCATTTGAATGAGGAATTAGAATAAGATGGCAAAAAATATAAGCATTAGATAGAGAAGCACAACCGATGGTAGAGTGGGACAGGTGATGATCACGACCCCTGATTGGCTGACCGCTTTTTATACCTTGCTTCCCCTAATTCTAACGTAATGTTTATTCGAAATAGCTCTTTAATTTTATCGGGTTACGTTCCGTTTGCGCTTTTACTTTACGTTTATTTTAATTTTAATCTTCATATGTTTTCCTTTATAGGTATTGTGTATTTTTTTTCTTTAGTTCAACGGACTATGGACTAAGGACTGACTATCCATCGGCTATAAGACTGTAATCTAAAAACTAAATTACCTTAATTTGCTCAATTTACATACAACGTCAATTATTTTCATTTGCTTTCGATAAATTGTAGGTTTCATTGTTTTTTTCCAATAAATTATTGTTTTGTAGATTTCATCGGCATTTGACGGCTCATAGGTAATTCTAGTTTTTACTTTGACACGACTTGAATGTAAATTATTATTGACAGTTACTTGTCTATGTGAAACTAAAGTATGTAAGATAGGTAATTGTATCGAAATGGTTAAGCCTCATTTTTCTAGTGCATTATGTTTATTATTCAAAGGAATTTCTTATATGGAACTATTTATTATTAAAGAATTTATTATGAAAATGTGTGATAATAATACTTTTTTATTTGGACATAATGACTAGGTTATTTTAAAAGCATAATTTTTATACTTATTACTTATAGTTTATTTTAATTCCAACGTTTCACTTATAGAAATACATTCTATAATGAATTTTCTCCAAAGTTGTAGTATTCGTTTCCCAAATAAGTACAATCAATTCACTTAAAAAAAACTAAAATATTACTAAATATGGAAATATTTAAAAAAACAAATAGAAAAAACATATAAGATCAAAAAATATTATCAAAGCTTTTTAAAAAAAACAATTAAAATTTTATAGGTAGGTATATAAAAAAAAAATTGTATCAATTTGAAATAAAATTAATTAAATATTAAAATGAAAATAATTTTTCAAATATTATTTAAAAAAACTAATTGTATTAGCAAAATGAAATGAAATCACAAATATTTAAATTTAATAAAAAGTTTTCTTTAAAATTTAAGGGCTATATTACTAGCTTAAGCTAAAAAAGGGCTAGAAAATAAAAAAAAAACTAACTCACATAGGTTCACTGTACTTAACCGCCTGTTCCACGCATCTGCTGTCGTAATACGTCAATAGATATAAAACTACTTTTCATAAACGTGGTTAAGCTACGAATACGTTTACAATAATTGGATGGGTGACCGTTTGTGGCAGATAGTTATGATATTTATGATAACGTGTTATGTGGTTTTAAAGGAATTTATGATTGCTTATTATGATTATACTCTTTTAGTTTAGAAGTTACTTAGTAGAGTAAAATTAGAGCACGATTTTTTTATTGCAAAATTATATTATATATAAAGTAAGCTTTTGATCATTTAAAACAATTTCTAGAAATGTTTAAGATTAATAGTATTCACTAAGAAATGATTTTCATTTTTCTTCATTTTTCGAATAAAAAAATAAATAAATAGGTACCTATGCCCAAAAATAAACAAATTCCGCACATAGTAATTTAGAAATAGACTATAAGAAATTCCACATTGAAAAATTTTCAAAGTAATTCTTACATTTTTTTTTTATTCGAAAACACATAAATCTATAAAAAGTGAAAAGTAAAGAACAAACTAACATGTAACAATGTAATGTTAAAATATTCTAAGAACATACATAAATGAAATATCCAGCAAAAACTCAAAACTTAACCAAAAAATGCTCAAAAAAGCTCATAGCTATTTCAAAAATCACCATAAAACTATAATAAATAAACAACTTTCCACGTTAAAGTATCTTCTCACGCAGCACTCCATTGAGCCGTGACCGCCATATTTGGTACATTTTTTACTATGCACACGCCCGTATTCCGCTTAGTCGTTGTAGATATTTTAATTCTTATTTACTTTCTTAGAATTTTGATGTGATTGCCCCCTACTTGTATACCTGTCGATAATCAGTTAACCGTAAAAAGTATTTTATTATCAATACTAATTCTCACCTGTGGCTTCCCCGCCTGGTCAAATTGAAGTAACTAACTCGCTCTCAATCCTGAGATCGATCTTAATAGTGAATTTAAGATGCCGTTTTCAATCATAGATTATAATGTATGTATATATGTTTATTTTTGATGTACGTTTGTTTTTCAATTCCAACCAGTTCCTGAGTGTAGGGCGTTTAAACAAACAAACTCTTTAGCGTTATAATATTTAGAAGTATAGCTTATTGTAAATTATGATCATTGTGTAAGAAGCTAACTCAACACACAATGGTTGTGGGTTCAATTTTGACTCGGAGAAATTCTTCACGTATAGTAGGGTAAGCTGATATGTATAGTAGTCTAGTGTGGAGATACTATATTTAAAAATTATTTGCCTTCCTCTCGAAATATTGAAAAAAATCATCATCGTGCATCATCGTGGCACGTTTGATTTCTACTCAAGAGAATTAACCATTTTTATTTCCCCGCAATGGGTACAAAACTAAGCGCAGCGTTGAATTCCGCACACGGCGTATCTTAACACTTATTTCTCTCCGCCTTCCAATCAAAATATTAAAAAAAATCTTTAACACATATACAAAAATATAGTTTCAACATTCCATTGAATCACTTACACAATACATTTATTTCACACTTCGTCGCGACTCGAACAAAAGTAAACTAGACAGTACGTACAGCAGGTACCTACTAGATTTCAAAACAAAATTTTGTTTTAAATCTATACTATAGAGGAATTTCATAATAGCCTATTCGAGTGACCTAAAATACTAAAACATAGGACTATAAGAAGTGGGTATTATAAACAATATTATGTTGAATGGATGACTGGCCCGCAGGTGTTGGGTTACGCAACTGATACCAATGGAAATATTAGATTCTACTACTATTTTTGCTAGCTTTATATATTTTATATACTATTTTAATTTATTTTTTGAATTGAAAAGTTCTTGTGGGAATTGAAGTTGGGACAGTAATATGACAAATGTTTGGAAATTAAATTACCAAAAGTCTATATAATAATATTTTCTAATTATATTCTATGGTAAACGGGATGATGTTGTCGGTTCGATACCCACAAAGATTATATTTAAATTATTGTAATTTTCCCTCTGTCATAGATTAGGCGTTATTCCACCGTTTACGCTCGCCGAGACGGTGTGTATAGAAAGGAGTGTCTTAACACAATGTTTCTTATACACTGCCATACGAGAAAACCGTGAAACCTGTTTTGTTAACGAAAATCTATATTCCAATAAATATCCCAAGCTATTTGAATTAAAAAGTTTAATTCAAAATTAAAATTCCAAATAAAATGTTAAAGTGTTCTATATTAACACTGACTTTAGTCGGCTATTTATTATTTTACAGTATATTGTCCGAGTGGCGGTCAAACTATTTCAATATGGCGACCGGCGGCTATCACTTCTGGAACTTCAGAACTATCCTAATTGAAATTGTTGTTATGTACAACTATTTTGTCCTTTTGAAAAACTGTTTTACAAAATATTAAATGCATAAAATTCGGGATTTTTTTCTTAGTCATTGTCATTAAATTGGGAAGTAAATAGGGTGGTGACTGGTGAGTGGCGCATCACTAAATTTGATTAGCAAAGATCGGAATATTAGTTATTCTTAGTATTCTACAAAACATTTTCAATTGAAAAACAAAATATCTAAAAAGGCTTCTCTAAATATTAATTAATTTAAAGAAAATTTATAAACAATGTTTTCATTGAGAATTTTTAATCTTACTCAAAATTTTAATGAATACTCTTTATGAGTTTTGGTAGGGTTTTGCTAGCAGAAATAACCTATGTGAGTATTCTACCAATCGATATCTTTATATTTTTCCTAGAAAGGTGACATGGAGATGACCAATTAGCCTAACCTAACTAGAGTGTATGAAATGGTTTTTATTATATTCTATCACCATAAGGTTTATTCCTCCAGTCTTTTATTATTATTGTCATTCCTACAAATGGGAATCGAATCCGCTATAATCTTGTATAAAGCCACATTTCTTTATAAAATAAATATCAAAATTTGTACCTTCACTTGGGTTTTAATAAGACAATCGATCGGGACGTTGCCTTTTATACATGTAGATTAGAAAAAAGATTGAAAGATAGATGAAGATTAAAAAAAAGTAGAACAATAAAGATGAGGCGCTCGGGGAATTACCTATTCGTTGTTTAATACGGTGTGTATTGAAGGTTCTTTTGCATAGATTATAAAATAAAAATTATATGTTTATAATTACAGGGGGTGCGAATTTGCGTTTTATGAGTTTTTTAATTAAAATATTTTGTGACTATTGAAATATGGTGGTGGCATAATTTTTGTTATAGCACATTTATTCTAATTAATTATCGGCACATTATGCAATAGAAGACAATATCATTATAGTTATTTGTAGATCTCATTTATCTAGACCCCCCGCACACACCAGGGTAGGCAGAGGGAACCTAGTGTAAAGAGCAAAGAAATGGAAATATAAATTGAAACAAATATTTCATATCCTCGAGTGGGGATCCAACCCACAACCAGTCGATTTTACAGTCATACTTTGTGCCCCTTCGCCGAGATTGGCCTCTTAATTTAATTATTTTAATAGATTTTATATATTTCAAATTATTGTGGCACCAAAATTTCGTGCAAAGTGCAGTTTGGTGCGTATCATAAAATACAAATAGTTTTAAAAATTAAAGCAAAAAATATTATATGGAAACATAATATATCTTCACATATTATAGTTCTTTATTACAGCTATAATGTTTTAAGTTAGTAATTAAACTACGATGAGTCATCTATATATGTCAAACATTTTATATTTAAATGTAAATAATTCTAGATATTTATTTTTATTCTCAACAAAATCATTTGTCAGTGCATTTTAATTAAATTATAACAATAACAGCCACTAAATAATGAGTAAGTAAATATAAAGCAAACTTTAAATAAAAAAATAAAATAATCTTTGTCTTAAAACTTTTAAGCTTAATTTTATCGAATTCTCACATTCCAAATTACTTTTTAAACGGCCTCAATCATCTGGCAATAACAAGAACCAGTAATTTAATTCAACCATAGATAACTTATAATTTCAAAATGGCAACATTGAGTAATGACAGCGCGCGGATTCCGAGCAAAGATGGCGGAATGACGCGTTTCGAATCTTTATATCGTACAATTTTGTTTTATGGGACTATAAAGTTAGAATTTCTGAATTATGAAGCTTTGTGTCTCTTTCTTTGTGAGATATTTGTCATTGGTGTGTGAAGTGAGGATCTTTTTTTATTTATTATTTTTTCATATCCCTGAGGCTATTATGGAGCAGTGGCACAACGCCTGTAAACACGACGGTTGTGGATTCGAGGCCACGACGTTCAACCTGAAATTTTCTGAATATATCACGATTTTTTTATTAATTTTGAAAGTAATACGAGCTCTATGATGAAATGAAATGAAATTAAATCATTTTATCTTGTTACCAGAGCGAAGAAATGAAAATAACTTATTCATTCAAGTGGTAATCGAACCAATTACCGTCGCCTTTACAGTCAGACGGCCTCAGATAGTGTAATAAACATTATTATCCTAGCTGTTGTAGGTCAAGGAAAAACGTATCGGCTCATTAGGACTTTTGATATAATTCGTAATGGTAATACAAAGCTTGTTATTTTGAATGAAACGTTATTTTTTAACTGTTTTCCGTACTTTAAAGTTAAATTGATAAGTAAATAGTTATCGGTTTAAGGTTAAAGTTTAGTTAGCTATTGTTATTTATCCTAGTTGCTATAGTTGCTAATAAACTGTTATGTACATATTATACTCGTACATAAATATATTGTTTTTATTCTATAGAGAAGGTAGAGGTAGAGGGAACCTAGTGTTAAGACACTCCGTTCGCCATTTTCTGTCTACTTCTGGAGACATTTCGTGTTTCGCAATTCGCAAGTTTTCGCTTTGTTTTCGTTTCCGACATCAGAGCGACGAAATGGAAATCTAAATTTAAATAAATATTTCATCTCCTCGATTGGAGATCGAACCCACAACCAATCGGTTTTACAGTCATACTCTGTGCCCCTGCACCGCGACTGGTCGTCATATTAAACTGTCAAGCTCCATCTATATATATAAAATCGAAAGGTCACTCACTCATCACGAAATCTCAGAAACTACATGTGCTAGGAATCTCAAATTTTGCATAAGAGTTATTTATAGGACGTAGGTGCTCGCTAAGACGGAAATTTGCAATATTTGACTTCTAAGGGGTTGTTTTTGGGGTTGAAAGTTTGTATGAAACTTCGTTACTACAAATACTAGGAGTCTCAAATTTTGCATGGACGTCACTTATAGGACGTAGGTACTCATGGAGACAGAAATTAATTATAAAGTAGATCACGCAGGCGAAGCCGCGGGCGGGCCGCTAGTTTATTATATTATGATGAGATAAAGCACGACGTTGACTTCCACCACGCAATGTCCCGAATTCGGGCGGAAAGTAAAGAACGGAGATATTTAACCCAAGGTTTTTTTTAAATACTAAAAGAACAGCCCAAGAATAATATATTTTTTATACATTATATCCATGTATATTTTAAAATATGAAGATGGTTTTAGCTGCACGTCAAGTTTTTAGCTCTCTGACACAATAATTTGCGCGAAAGCTCTTCACTCTAAAAATTTTAATACATGTAGGACTGTGCTTTAAGCTAAGTGTTTTGCCAGGACCCATACACGAATGATGTGACTCAACAGTTATTAGTCATAATGATTGTATGAGTTTTCATCCTCATTATATTTTTTTCATCATAAATACTATATATTTATATGGTTATGTTTGGAAAATAGACAATATTTCGTATATTTAGACTGACTGACAGATAACGTTCAAATGAAACTACTGGACTTAGAAAGTTGATATGAAGGTAAGTTGGGGAGTTAAGGGAAGCACTAAGAGAGGATTTCTCAAATTTCCTACAGGAACGGGAATAAGCGTGACATTCTAATTTCCGTCTTATAGTCCACGCCAGTCCAAACGAAGTTGTACGATACTAAGAAATACGAATAATATAAATGAAAAATATTTTTTTCACTTCATTTATAGTCCACAAGGGTGGAACTGCATTTTAGTAGTAGGTATAGTTAGTATATAATATAAAAAAACTTTCCAAATTTTATTAACATATTGTATGGCGCAACCAACAATCAGCTAAAAGTTAATAACAGAAAGACATACATTCATTCATACAGCGAAGAAATGATAATAAAAATTAAAATAAATATTTAATTTCCTCGAGTGGGGATTGAACTTACAACCAGTCGATTTTTGCAGCACACTTTGTGCCCACGACTGACCGCTAAGACATACATACATACAACTTGATATAAATCTATATATATAAAAGGACTTGTCCTCACTGACTGAGGTAAGACGCACGCACAGCCGTAACTGCTGACGGTAGAAACGTGAAATTTGGACAGATGTTTACTTTCGTTATCTGGACATCCACTAAGAAGGGATTTTGAAAAATTTTAACCCTAAAGGGGTGAAATAGGGGTTCAAAGTTTGTATGGAAAAAAATTTAAATCGGCACCGATCTTTACAAAATTTAAAATTTAGATTTTTAAAAGTATTTAATTGAACACGTGTTTCATCGTTTTCTAGAAATCTCCCCCTAAGGGTGCAAATAAGGGGTTGAAAGTTTGTATGGAAAAATCTTTAAATCGCCACCGATTGGCTCAGGCGAAGCTGCGCGCATCCGCTAGTATTAATATAATATTGTCTCTTTACCGTACACTCTCCCTTGTGAGTTTTCCATTCAACGTGACATTGGCGAAGTGATTAGTGCTGAACTGGCACGCTCGGATCGCCATAATTAAAGAACAACAACAACAGCAACAACAACAATATTAATACACCGTTTTAGCGCAATAAGGACACAGCGTCTGACTTTAGTCACGATAGTTGTGGATTCAATTCGCTTCGGAGTGTTATAAAGTACTTACAGAAAATTGATCTAAATTAACATGAAATTTTATCTTACACAAACCTTTAATTGCCAGCTTTGCTGTGAGATGTAAATAAAATCGAACCTACTATCTCCACTACGAATTAAATGCTATTGCAAATTCTTTATAAAATACTTTCTATTCGACAAGTAACACGGCACTACCTACTAAGTATTGCGATTGTATTTTCATCTGTCAATGCTGTCATGCTTCCTAAAAGAGATGCCTTTAGTAGGTAGGTACAGGTACCCTGTAATAGTGTTGCTATTAAAGGCCACAGGTTAACTTTCAACTTTAATAGAGAAATTACTTGTTAGAGACGCCGTCGTGGCATAATTGAGATATGTTATTATACTTAGATAGGTTTGTGATTCAAATCTAATGTGTGGGAATGTATATACATTTATAATATATTTGTTATTAATTGACTGATTTAATAAGGCAATGGGCAGCGTTGAGTTACGTCGTTTTATAGGCATTTTTTATATAGGGGTGGGTGGGTGTTGGAAAAAAGCGTGGGCTACTCATATTTTTGTTTCTAATTTGGAATGAAAGTTACTTTTAAGTAAACAGGATATCGTCGGCTTAGAGTGTAACCCTGCTAAATTCATTTTTAATAAAGTATTATTCCATACAGAAATTAAACTTTATGATAAAATAGCTACGCTCATCGTTTTTAAAACACGTCTTTTGTCTCTCTCGAGAACTCTGCCTTACAGGCTGTTGCTGATTTCCACTCTCAATCGACGATATAACCTTTATATCTAAAAAACAAAGTGTTTTACGATTTTCCGTTACTGAGTGACTAACAAATAAGAGACTCCCGACACTACACGGCGAAGAACGCGGAGAGGAGTGTGGGGATTTCCCATCATTTTTACGAGAAGGGCAAAATCAAGATTTTAAGTTTCAAAGTTCAATTATTTTGTATTTTTGCTATTCGATATTTAACGAATATTTTCCTGAATAAATGCATTATGGCATATAGTGACGCAATATTGCAGTTTAGGAATGACTAACATTGTTTACGGTGTTTCTATTCAAAATACATATATTTTCCGGTTTAGTGCATCCAACACGTAATTTTTATAAGTATTGTACAATTTAAGGACGCAGAACAGAGAAAATGGAGGCTGGAGTCACTTAGCCAAATCATTTTGTAATAAAAATTACGGATTTGTGTTGGGATTAGTAAGGGGTAGTGTAAAAACATGGGTCTCCCTGACTACCCTGCTATATACTATTATTCTTTCTTTTTATCTTTTCAGGGTTCAAGTTAGAGTCTTTCTTGGCTTAATCAATTCGGAAATGTCAAATGCGGTATAAGGTGTAGAAAGAGAGAACCCTGCATCAAGACACTCCTATCTCCGCTTTCTGTCCAAATTCTAGACATTGCTTGTTGAATAGTGTCTTATAATAAACTTATTCTATTTAATATACTTTTGTAGTAGAATTTGCTAAATGTTCATATATTTATAGTTATATAAATAGTTCGAAATTTAATGAAAATTGTATAAATGCATAGTTGAGATAAATCCTGGTGTTGAATCATTTTCTTAACGTACCATCGTTATTGCAATGTAACTTATGACAAAATTACTATTTATTTACATTGCTCTATAATCAAATGGTTACCTATGTAAAGAATAGAAGATAAAGTTATTTTTGTTCTTTAAATAAATATTAAACATTAATTAAGAATATTTATAAAAACCTGTCATTTATGTGTCTGTCCCGTTCTTACCTAGAAAAAAAAAAAAAACAATTAATATGTTTTATTGAATTAAATTTAATTTTGTTAATTAACTCTATAAAAATACTTTGCCATTAAGTATAATATTTCATTTTCACCTTTTTCATTTTACGTAATTACCTCATAAGAGTCTTTAAGAAGATAATTGAACCCAGAACCATTACGTTTCCAATCATAAATAGTTCCACTGCGCCCAATAACGCTAAGCAATTAATTACAATTTCTTTAAGCTCCTCTCTGTTTACAACATATAGCAGTGTAGACAAAACTTAAGACTGTATTTAATGTATGAATGAAAATGTCATCTCAAGATCGATCTCAGACTTGACAGCGGTTATAAATACGGGCCTTAGTGTCAATACTCTACGTTCTCCATTATCCACCTGAATTTCAAACATTACACATACAGCAGCGGAATTTAACGCCATACTTTATCTATGAAGGAGAAATAAATAAAAATATTTATTCATTTCCACGAACGGGGATCAAATCTACAACCATTAGGTTAAACGATTATGTAAAATGATTTCAAATATTATCAGTAAATACAAGGTTATATAATAGTATAGTATAGTATAGTATACTATAGATATACAGTCTCGACCCTGGCACACAATCGCGAAAACATGTAGCTATCTAGTTTTTACATCTATATTTAGGTGTTTTATTAAATTGCATGCCTCTGTGCGACATTGAACGAATTATCATGGTACATTCGTATGCATTTGATAAAAAAATCTTTTTTTACTAACCGACTTTCAGAAAAGTAGGTTATCATTTTCATGTATTTTGTATGTAGGGTGTAAGTCGATAGAGTGTTTTAAAGAAAGAGATAACGTAGTGATAAAACTGTATTTAAGTTTTAAATTTGTTGACAAGATCAATGCTAGTAATGAGGGTCTATTTTCTTATTGGGAAGTAAATTTTGTCAATAGACTAGATATTTTGTTCCTTAAATTGTTAATATCGTTGTGTAAATTATACGTAGGTATATTTTCGTAATTTTTATTAATTTTGATAGTTTTTGTTATTAGGAATTTGCCTAAATTTGTACTTAATTTAATATAAAAATCTAAATTATTTTAAATCAACTTCACGCTGTATCCCGCACACAGCAAAATAAGCAGACCTAGTGAGAGAGAAACCTAGTGTTAAGACACTCCATTCCCCGTAATTTGATATAGAATAATCTAATAACTAATACATCAAATATTATATCAAAGATCTTATTATTATATTATTTTAAATGACTAATAGGTGTAGTAATTATGTTAACTCACAAATAATATGTAGATATTTCCCAGTCTCGGTGTTTAGCTGTAAATTGCATTGGAAAATTTTTGTCTATGATTAATATGAAGAAGGAAAACTTTAAGCAATTATTCGATACAAAATTAATACCTAAATGTAAATTATATAGCTGTTTGTAGATATTTTCATGTATGTTACGAATACAGATTCGATTTCCGTCTGATGCTAATTTGTAAGGGATGATCAATTATTAATTTTTATATATTTAAGTATCTGAATTTCTTAAAATCGTAATTTTTGAGAAGCAGAAAAATATACTTCCGTTATTGAATGACTGACACATAACGCACAGCCACAGAAAGGAACTATGCGGCGCAGAACGCTGAAATTTGGCATATATGTATGTAGTTTAGAAAGTGAAGGGGAGCACCAATAAAAGATTCCTATGGGGAGAAAGACTAACGAGATTTAAAGTTTTATATAGTTCATGCAAATGAATATGTGAGCTACTTAAAATATGAGATTTTATTCGATATTGTAGCATATTTATTAAGTACCTGTGCAAAAAATAAACATAAAAAATATAAAAAAAATCTTATCAAAAAATATTTTTTTTAGCTTCACACTGTATTCCACACGTAGCAGGGTAGGCAGAGGAACCTTGGGAATCTCGCTTCATTGAGACAGTTCCGTTCATCAAGTTCCGCCGAATTCTAAGGGCATTGCATGTTGAGTGGTGGAACTGAACGCCGCGCTTTGCATCAATAAATAATAACATTATTATATAACAAATAAAACTCGATTCGTACATCAGTAAGTATTCACTGACAAACAAACAAACGGCGTTTCATATTAATAAAGGTTACAAATAAATATTAGCATTGGCAATTGACTTTGTACTTTGAGTTAGAATTTTAAACGTGTGTGTCATACAAATAGTCGCTATTAGGAAAAACCACTAGATTATTGTTAAAATACAGCTTCTTTATAGTAAAGCCGAACGTTATAGGTAATAATGTCTTCCTGGTGTAGTAGTAGTGTCGTAATTAACGCGATGGTCGTATATTCGATTCTCAGTCAAGGTAACTTCTGTATTTATACTTAGTATGATGAGGTCTTCGAGGAACTTCATGAAAAAATATAGTTACTATGTTAATATATACGTATTTTTTGGGAATTCAGTATTAATACACACCGCTCCCCACTTTACGTCCAGTTTTCGAAATTTTGGGTTGCGCTTTGTATATTAGATCTAGGAAATGAAAATAAATATAATTATTCTGTGAGTGGGGATCGAATCCACAATCACCTCGTTTACAGAATCCCATTATGACATTACGATCTTGTAATTGTCATGCATTTAATTTTAATATGTTTCGTCTATTTCATAAAATGGTATTGAATTTTTAATTTTGAATATTCTTTGATTATAATATCATATGATTATTCTTACAAGAAAAAGAAAAAAAAACCTCTACAATCTTTCTAATATGTATCGCATGCTGTATCCCGCATAGGTACATCACGGTAGGTAGAGCGAACTTAGTGTTAACACACTCCATTCCCCACTTTCTGCCGAATTCTGGAGGCATTGCGTATTGACGTGGCAGAACTGAACGCCGTGCTTTGCATCGACACTAGAGCGAAAAAATGCATTCATTTCCTCGAATGGGGATCGAACCCACAACCAGTCGCCTTTACAGTCACACTTTTGTGCCCCTGCGCTAGATTGGCAATATATCATATTC
>HE671335.1:367931-448451 GCA_000313835.2 Heliconius melpomene melpomene | reverse complement strand
ATATATATATATATATATATATATAATAAACAATTTCGTGCGTCAGTTTATCATGACCTCGGCGGGAATTTAGCTGAATAGCCTCGCCTATTTACCTAGTTGTCGGCTTACTGAAACCTGTTATGTGAATAAATTCTGAGAACTATACAATTTTATGTTTATTCTTGTGAGGCTTTAGATATTAAGGTGTTTTTAGTTTTCATTGTATAGATAAAGTTTTTGGGCGCAGTGGCACAGTATGTGACTGGAAAGGCTACGGTTGTGGCTTCAAATCCCACTCTGGGAATGAAATATTAAACGCTCGGGTAAAAGTTAAAGTAAAAAAGTAAAGTAAAGTATAAAAGTTGGTAACTAAGGCTGAATATCACTTAATTCCTAGTTTTTATGAAATAGATAACAAACTAAGTACAACTTTCACGGCGTTAAGTTCCGTTATCATTGAATATGAAAAAAATGGATGGCTACGAAGCCAGCACTTCAATTTTCACGTACAAATCTATGAATTTCAATAGCAATTCGAACATAATTGTCAAGTAAACAGTATGACGCACGTCGGATCACTGCGGTTAGCACCGCCCATGATAACGGCGTCCACTCTAAATTCGTGATTGGTCAAAATATAAGCGGAAACCGGTGTATGGCACTCGTATAATATACCAACAAGTAGTTATTTAGCGATAAAATTTATAACTAATGCCCACTTCAAATTATGTGAAGCATTTTTGATAAGAGCTGAAAAGAAGTTTTTTTTATTATAACTTGGTTTTGTATGTAAAAATTGTTTTTTTTTTTATTTTTACATACGAGTATCTCTCGTCTTGTTATTAGAGTAGGGAAATTTAATTCATTCCCTCGAATAGGAATCGTATCTATAATAGTTTAATTTAATGTCAATATAAATTGTAGACTAACTAGACCTAACAGTTGCTAATTAATTCTTTAGTTGAAATATAATAAGTATTATGTAAATATGTAGAGTGAGATACCAAATATTTATATTACGTAAGCATTTGTGTTGAAAAACAAAAGTATATTAGAATATTTCCAATAATAATTAAAAACACTTACATATCATGTTATAAATTTTCTATCCTAACGTATACACGTTTTACGTTTTTCCCCACGTTCCCGGATAACCTCACTGAGGACACCTAGTGTTAAGACACTCCGATCGCCACTATTCACCCAATTTTTCCAAACATCAAAATATTTGAATATATAGGATTATATAATCAACATAAAGCAAAACATAATCTAATACACAAGTATTCAAAGTTAGTATATTAGAGCACACTCGCAAATTGACCTTGCTACGCTACCAGTCCTCAGGCCAGACCAGTTATGAGTTAGGCCAGCTAGCCTTGGTCTAGTCTAGATGCAAAAGGCAAACGTTAAAATCTTGTAACCTAACAAATCATTTGAAATGTTTAAACTGTTAGTATTATTGTAACGCCCATTTTGTTATACCAAAAACCCACCAATGCCATGTCAAGAATCTAATAAATTACGACTTAATTTGTTTTATACGAAATTAAACTTTATTTTCTTAACAATAAAGTCGTTAATATAGTATAGTTGGTTGGGCACCAGTTTTTGTTTGTATGTGTGTCGGAATAACAAACGTGAATGGATAGGAACGCACACATAGATAGTGAATGTCACGAAATCCAGCCTGTTTCTAGGTTAGATTATGCGCGGGCGCATGTCGGTTGGCCATGATTTATAAGTTTTGTGTACTGTATTGCCCATAATATATATTTATATTTAAAGTATTTTTTTTTATTAATTATTTGATAATAACTTTAATATAGATAGAAACAATAAATAAATATTTTTAAATATCTTCGTTTATCTTGTTGGCCTCATTAAAAATAAAGTGACATGTTAAATGAGAGCAATTATAGAAACGTCTCCAAATTGTTTTAAAAAAATTTTTGATTGTTGCCCCCCGAGATTGTGCCCCTGAGCGACAAAGACCCAAATATTTAATACTAAATTAAAGTGTCATAGCTTCAACATAACACCCTAAAAAACCTCATCTTAAAAACTTATATTAATATATATTTTCAAGATTTATCCCACAAAATGTAAAATAATGGAGTACCACAGGGCGACCTTGTAGCTCACATCGTCGATTCACTGTTTATTTGATACGAACCTGTTATACGCTTTCGACTCGCATCGCTTTACAACTAGACACTTCTATAGATATTTCTAGTAGAATTATCTTGTAGTTGAAAACTTGAAGTAGTTGTAGGGATTTATTATTTTGCGACTTTCAATGATATAATTAATATTGAATGAGTAGTGTTAATGAATAGAGGTCAGAGATTTGATTCCTGCTTTAGTATTTTTAAATTGAACGTACAAAAAAACAAAGCAATATATAAATGTAATTAAGGATGATAGATGATAGTCTTATGACTCTACCATATATGGGCATCGGGTTAGGCAGAGGGAATCCAAGTGTTAAAACACTCCATTGCCCAATTTTGAGTTATTGTTGTTAGCGGAACTCGGATATCTGGTCCACATTGATATTTTTTTTGTTTTGAACTGGCCATTTATCTTGGAAGTTGGTAGCAGGTATTTTATCAAGATACGAGTAAGTCCATAACCATTTCAGGCAAAGTTGCAGGTAATATCTAGTATTATTACATAGTTCATTTATTCGTAGAATCTATATTCATATTTAAATAAGACCTGTTAACTTTGCATACAATTCTTTCAAATTTAAATTAATTTGTCACCTAATGTATTGTTTTTGTTTGTTAATTTTGTTAGAGGTGGTCTTCATTTTCATAAGGTGAAGCTATAATACGTGGGTACACCTATTTTGGTATACATTTTTTTTAATTAATATTTTATTATAGTTAGTATTAAATGTTTAGGCTGCCGCGGCGCAGGGGGACAAGGGGGGGCTCGCGACTGTAAACGCTACGGTTGTCGATTCGATTTCCGCTAAGAGAAATTAAATATTCGATATTATCATTCGAATTAAAGCGAAAAGCCGATATAGGTCTTCATTTCCCACCCAAATTTATATAGGTATAACATTAAGTGGCGTAATTAAACGCCGCTAATTAATATATTATCATATTCACAAAGCAATCCAATATAAAGTAGGTCGTTCAAATCTAATACATCCATCAAAATCCTAAATGTCAGTACTTAAACAAAAATGAATGTGTGACATTGAATGATTTTGTCTAACGAGGTAGGTATGGGTTGATTGATGAGACTTGAAAAAATACCTGTTAACTATTGAACTTTGTATGACACTAGTTTATTCACGCTGCTTTTTGCTTGTTAAGTGTCAGATATTATTTACCTTACGCTATATCGCCCTTATAGTAGAGTAGAGTAGAGGAACATTTTGTTACTAAGACACTCCGTTCTCTCCTTTTCGTTGAATTTTCGAGGCATTGCATGATGAGTGGCGGAACACAACACCGCGCTTTTGGTTGTGCTTGATACAAGAGCGTAGAATAAAAATATTAATAAATAATTCATTTTTCGATCGAACCCACGCCGTCGCCCTCAAATAACAATATATAAAAGATATATCAATAGATATATCTATATCTATATATATAATATATATTTTAGTATAACTAATATTGACCAAGGTTTCGCGGCGTCGTGTTACTTTACAATGTCGTCTCAGATCAAGCGGAATCACGTGTTAAGGACATGCATTTCATCTTATTTTTCCTAAGAAATTCGTTTTAATGCAAAAAGAAACTTCACGTTTTACGCTAGGGTAGGCAGAGAGAATGTAGTGTAAAAATACTCCTTTCCTAATTTTCCACAAAATTTTTAAGATTTTTCGTGTTGAATGGCGAAAGTCTACGCCGCGTTTTCGCGGGGTGGTACCAACCTATGCGTTGCATAAATATATTTTTTTAACTATTCTGAGAAATATGAATTTATTTCATGAGGCCGTCATGGCACAGCAGCACAATGTGAGAGAAAACGCGGCGTTAATCTCCGCCAATCAATAAGAAATATCTCGAAACCAAAACCAAACCAAAAGGTAGTTTAAAATGAGAGAAATAATATGAATATCTCAAAAAATGACCACTCACCGCCGAGGCAACGGCCGCGCGGCGGAAACAGGTGTTTGTAATAACGTGTAGTAGGTACGAATAGGTATAGGGCCTATGATATGATCGTTCAGTATACATGCATCTACGAGTGTACTATAGTATAGAATAGTATTATAAAGGATTACATGGCATAGTTTTAAAATTACTTCATGCGATGCATAAAATTAAATAATCTAGGTATAGGTAGGTTAAAATAAATATTTTAGCATTTTTAACTTCAGGCGGTAGGCAGAGGCAACCAGGGAACCTAGAGTTAAGTTTCTATGTTCTCATTAAGTCCTTTTGCTCTTCCCCTCGTTACCACAGCAAAGAAATAAAAATAATAAATATTTCAATTCCGTGGGAATCGAAGCCACAATCTGTCGCGTTTCATAAGCTTGTGCCAATGCGTCAAGCCACGACTGGCCTCAATTTAACTTAGTAACAATACTTATATCTTTTAATATAGGAAAAAGTTAAATGTTTCTACTCTAGGCAGATAGTAAGAGTGTCATAAAGAGGCCCATTTACATATCTTTTTACTAGAAATGTTTATGGTATGTTTAACTCTTACGTTACTGAGTAACTGACTACCTGCTGGTTTTACAAAATGAAAATTTGGCAAATAAGTAACTTCATATTTACTTATTGTAAGGGAAGCTCTAAGAGAGTATAAGTATTACTGGAAATTCCTAAAGGAATGGGAAAAAGTGAAATTTTCTATTTTATTTCTTAAAATCCACACAAACAAAGTATCGGGCGATGTCTAGTTTATTTATTATACTGTCGCATGTGTCTTGGCAAAAAAACACAGGGAATTAAATAAGAAGCGTGCGTAATACTTTCAGGATCAAGCTGTATAATAAATAATATGTATAACACGCATATAATAAGGTATAATTTGTATAATATTATAGCTATTATAGTACATTAGTCAATTATAAATATATTTACATTGCTGATAATGGCATATAATAGAACGAAATAACAATTCATTACCAATGTTGTATGGTCATCGGTTGCTGTTATCTAGGTTTCTTGTAATATTTTGATTTTTGTAATATATAATACTAGCCTCCGTCGGCGGCTTCTCCCGCGTTGTCAAATCTATGTAGGTATATTAATATTATAAATCTGACGAGTGTGTTTGGTTGAACGCACTAATCATAGGAACTGCTGATTCGAATTGAAAAAATATTTTTGTGTTGATTATTTCACCAATAGATGTTATATTATATTATATGTAACCTAAAGTACTTGCAGTCAGATTTACTTCGGGCACTTAGTCTTAGATAGGTCATGTGTTACTCTCCCAACTCTTAGTTATTTTACACTCCGCTCCATTAAGACACTTCCGTTCCCCACTTTCCGCCGAATCCTGGAGGCAAAGCGTATTGACTGTCATTGTCATAGCCTTGTTACTATGGTATATCTAGTAATATTTCATTTCCTCGAGTGGGAATCGAACCCACAACCTGGCGCGCTAACAGTCGCTCGTTTGCGCACCTGTGCCACAATTGGTCTCATCAAAACGAATTTACTATTAAAAAAAACTATTATTTAGGATTTGAAACCACTCTCTCTGTTATAAATAGTATATATTAGAAAAACTTATTTCCTTAATAAGTACGTACATATAAAGTTCACAGCCATTAAAATAACGAAATGCGTATTCTCATATATAATATTTTAATTGTAATATAATTACACGTTGTTAAACTGTCCGTCTAATGGTCGTCATTAATGATACTGTAATTAGCTATAGTTATTTAATTTTTACTAGAATTACAATCGTATGATTATGAATGGTTTATACTTAGTTAAAATTGTAATAGAAATAACATAAGACTAGACGCGGCGTTCAGTTTCATCAATCAATGTGAGGCCAGAGGTGCCCCAGTGCCACAAGCGTACGACTTAACATTAGGTTTTCAGGTTCCCTCAGCCTACCCTGCCATGTGCGCGAGAAAATATAAGCTACAATTTATGTAAAGATTTTATATAATTCTTACTACTATTATAAATGTGAAAATTTGTGTGATGTTTGTTCCACATTCATACAAAAAGTACTGAACGGATTTTAATGAAACTTTTAATAATATAGTTAAAACGTAAAAGCTAAAAAAAGTAGCTACAATTTATGTAAAATTTTCATATAATTTTGCTATAATTAACAATAAACTATGATTGCACAAATCAGTCAATTTCAAATGAATTCTTCCTCAAAATACGGAAATGTGTATACCTAGACCTGGCTAGACCTTGTCCAAGTAACTGCCTTGGGTCTGCCTAGAATACTAGATTTCTAACTATTTCCTTAAACTGTGAAATTTATTAACTTTAGTTTTATGTTTAGAATTATAATTGAGTAGTTGATAAATGTAATGTCGTTTGGACGACAGATAGTAAAATAAAAATAAGGAAATTTATATAGGTATATTTTTTTAATTTATTGTGCTTAAATAGTTTAAGTTGTTGTTGTTTTTGTTATTGTAAATGTGTTAAAATTATTATTTTATGTTCGAAAATATTAATAAATGAACCTAGGTATATATGTAAGTAAATTCATGTACAAATATGTAATATGTGTACTAGAGAATAGTCTCTTGACACTGGGGTTCGTATTTATAAATCGCTCTCATCTCTGAGATCGATCTTGAGATGCCGTTTTCATCAATAGATTACAATTAATGAATGATGTGAACTCGTGAACAGTATCTCAAGATCGGTCTCAGAGTTAAGAGTGGTTTATAAATACGAACCTAGCTTTGACTTCTGTATATAGCATAAGCTAAAACAAAACATGTATATTTTATTAGTTTTAAAACAACTTAGCAACAGAAAAAATAAATATTTTTTACATGTATGTATGTATGTATGTACGTATAAAGCACGTTAATAAAGGGCAGCTACTAATTAAGTGGCCAAGGTGTAGAGATTATCATCTCATCGAGATAGAGTTCGGTTAATATGTTGTTCTTTTTTTTTGCAATGTATTTTTTTAAAATTTTATTTTTAGATGTAGATAGATAGTTGAAACGATACGTTTGTTTTTTACAACGACTAATAATTGTAGTAGCCATGAAATCAAAAATATTACTTATTTTGTGAATTATATTTTTTTAAATTTAAAAATATGTTTGTTCGAGTGTAAATGGGACGATAGTGGGTTCGATTACCTTTCGCTAGAAATTAATTAAATATGCATCTTGCTCTGGTAACAAGATAAAGCGCAACGTTAAATTCCGCCACGCATTATCTTGAAAAAGGATATATTTTAACTCTAGGTCCAGATAGAAGAGACAGAGTCAGAGGCGGGAAGGCAGAGGGGAGAGTGCTTGCTATACGCGCGAAAAAGCGTGATGCTAAAAAAAAAGCAAATAATCTATCCCGTTTATACATAAATAGGTGCTTTAACCATCTTAACAATATCATATTAGTTAAATTACTCAAAGAAATTATTTATAAGTAGACTTGCGGTACACCGCAGGCTGCTATTAACGCAAAGATGGCGGCAGCCCAAACAGGAAGTGATGTTTGTCATTTAAATTGACAAAATTACCTATAACTTTTAATACATTGTTTTTTTTCCATTGATTTTCTAGTGATGAGTCACTTATTCTATTTTCATTTTGGTATATGGTCGGCGCAGTATAACCGTATTTTAATGTAAACGCGACAGTTGATGATTATTTTTATCATTAAGCAGAGTTGAGTAAATTTTAGATGTGCCGTATTGCTTTGTAGCTGTGGGTTCATATCACAAGAAATTATATTCTTATATTAAAATATTTAAAACTTAATGAAAAAATGTTTATTCCTTAAAAATGTTTAAACCCAAATTCAATAGGTACTAAGCGTGGCAAAGTCTCACAAATTGGGGGGTGGGAGGGGAACCTAGTCCCCCCCGACCTTTTCTACGTCTACTCTGGTATAAGCGTGAAACTATAATAATAGTAACAAATTATGTAGGTATATGTAGGTGTCTATAAAAATATGTTTAAAGATTTACTTATACGAGAAGAACATACGTATTAAAGCAATGTGTGAACATATTATTTGTATTATAAAAAGCCGTCTCTATAGTGTCACCAAAAGTAAACATCGTTATGAGGAAAGTTAGACGCGAGTAGGGTTGTCTATATCAATATTATATTTGACTTTTTTTTTAATTCGGCAGAAAGTGGAGAGCGGAGTCTCGTAACACTAGCTTGCACCAGTCTACCCTGTTGTGCGCGGAGTACAAGCTGGTTTTAATTTTTAATATTTTTTCTTTCTTTATTAAAAATTAATGAATGGAGACCGCCGTGGCTTCAAGCGTGGACGGTTGTGAGTTCGATTCTCCATCGAAGGATTTGTAATTTTCATTCCTCGCTCTGGTAAGAAGACTAAGTGATTCGATTCAACGATAAATGGAGTATGTTAACACACTAGGTTCCCTCTGCTTTCTTAACTAATTGGCGGATACATACTTTAGCTATTCTTTTTATGCAGAATTTAAGTATAAATCACTCTAAATTCTATTTTTGTTTCCTTTCATTTTGTTAAAATAAGAAATCAATAAAATAATCAAAAAACTTAGGTATATTTAAAAAAAAATAATCATACTAGGTACATACAAAAACAATTTATTTAAAAAGGCAAATATATCTAGAGTGCAAATAATTAAATAATATCAAAACATGAAATGTCAATTAAAATTGCACATCATAAGTCAAATAAAAACAATTTTATTAAAGAAAAACAAAGTCGATGAAACATAACGAATATTCTCTATAAATTATTTTCAGCAAAAAATATAATATAGATATTGATAAATTATACATTAATTTAAGTTTATTGATTCATTAATTCTGTATAATATTCAATAATGAATATAAATTAATCGCTTTTTATTATTTTGTTATGGAAAAATGTCTGCTTGTACCCACACCCGATGATTGTAGATTCGATTACCGCTTGGCGGAATATTTTTTTAGCTTCATGCTGTATTCCGCCCTGTTATGTTAGGCGGATGTTATGGTTTGCGAGTTGAAAGGCGAAGATACTCTATGTTCTTAAGTATTTAAGGTTCTGGGTTCGATTTCCATTTCGGGGAATGATAAAGGTATAATTTCATTTTCCTCGTTCTAATAACTAGACAAAGCGCGGCGTTTAGTTCCGCTACTTAAAGACATAGAGTATCTTTACATTAAGTTACCTCTGTTTATAGCAAAAAAGGAATAGAAACGTATGAAATGAAAACCCTAGAACAAAACCGTTTGGGCCGTTATCTAACCGTGAAAAAATGCACCCGCCCACCGCTTACGGTATTCAGAGGGAGATAGCTATTAACTTTTTGACGTGTTAAAAAGAGATAGCTATATTTTAGAGCTACGTCGTCAAGGTTTGGAGGTTTCATATTAATTGAGTCTATGATGTCTTTGGTTGTTTGACCTTTAAGTCAATTAGATTCGATATTGAATTGTTTTTGGAAAATAATGAAATATTATGAATATTTATACAATTTGTATTTAAATTGTTTTTAAATAACGAATAATTAATTATTCTAATAAAAATATCGTCAAATTTTGTCGAAAAATTGTTAAATAATATCCAAATATGGTACAAGTTATAAAAAAATAAAATCCAATAGCCCAAGCATTAAAAATTGACAAATGTAATAAAAAAACCAAAAAAACAACCCTCAAAAAATTAATGGTATATTTTAACAATTTAGGGCGCCACCTAGCGTTAAACAGTGCACCCTCCCGTACAACGCCATCTCTTGGTGAATAGACTCAAGCGGGCAGTAATTAGCATGCTATACTGAACACTTATAACGGTTCACTGGTTCAAATCCCGCGTCGTACAAGCGTGTTTAAGTTTATAAATGATTGCTTTTTAGCCTATTGGTTTGGATGAGCGAGGCCTTTCACGTTAATTAATCGATTATAGGGACAGTGCGTTTGTGGTGGGAATTTTGTAATAGTTATCGATTTTTGTTGTTTTTTGTGTTAATACGTATATATTATAAAATGGAAATAGGTTATATGTTATAGTTAAATAACTGTTTTTTAATTTCTTTTTGGAAATCTTATGTTTTAAATGGATTAGGTTAGTTTGCGTTAAGAATTTATAACTATTTTATTAAGAACTGGTTCATAAATTAAGCATTTAAAAATGTACTTATATAGAGGTGCAGAGTTGATCTATGCTTTGTTCAGAATAAATAAAAAAAAAGTAATTACATTTTAAGCTGAAAGACATTATTAATTTAGTTAGTGATAATAAGTAAAGGCGGGGGAAGCCGCGGGCAGGACGCTAGTATCATATAACAATATAACTAAACGTTTTACATTAGCCTTGAACACTAAAACCCAATTAAAATGATAGTACATACGGTGTGGATTAAGATAATATCTAAATTATCTTTTGGAAGCCATTTTGTTTTGCGTTGCTTATCTAATATTCTGAGTGCTTTATTATTTTAGGTAAAATATGTTAATGATGTTAATTACTAGGTATGTATTACTTATTATAAATGGAAAATATAAAGATAGATAACTCTGCTTATTTAATGTAATTATTTTATATATTTTACTATAAATGTCATTATACTTATTTATTTTATTTTTAACTAATCCCAAATCCCAAAAGGAAAGTCTCGTTTCTCCTGTCCCATCATGTTCTTCATGTCAAATTTTAACTTTCTTAGACCAATAGTTTCGTCTGTTTCTTGTCAGTCACTCATTAAAGGAAGATATTTGTAGATATAAATAAAACCTGGTAGCAATATAGAGGTCAAAGGCAATAAAACAAGTAACGCCAGATCGCAAAGACATGTATAGCTATAACAAATTAGCTCAAATGACATGACAATAATGATGAAATTTCATACATTTAATATTATTTAATATACTTAGTTCTCGAGTTATCTCAGTATAAACATATTAATGCGTTGGCTAGAGTCAGCTAGGTCATTGCTAGATTCTAGGCATTGAAATGTTTCGCGGTTACGTTTTACCTTCACCTATACTTGTATTTTAGTTAGTGGAGTCAGTGTTAGGACAAACCGTTCTATACATTGTGACAATTTTAGAGTGGCAGAACTTAACGCCGCGTCTTGTACTAAGATAGGAATATGTAGTATTTTATGAAAAAATAAAAATTTGAAATTGATAAAAAGTATTTGAAAAAAAAAAGCATAAAATCCCGTATACTTACTTAAATATAAAACTTACTCTTTTTTTTTTGTTGTTTTAATAAAAAAAAACTTTTAAGTGTTTACCGTATCCAAGAGGCGCGGGTTCAAATCCCGCTACGTTCTAATTTTTATATGTTTTTTAAAAGATAAATATTAAGTAAAATTTAGCAAGCGTTACGCAGGTAGGTATGGGGAGGTGCGGACATGTAAAACTAACCAGAGCGTGTAGTGTCGCTAAAAGGGACAAGCGCATTGCCACTTGACTACGATAATGCAGTTTATATGACAGGAAAGATATATTAAACATTAAAAAAGGGAAAATATTGATTAAATCGTGCAAAGGAGGTCAATTAGACAGTAGGTACGTTGTTTTAATTTAGAGAACCTACGACGATATAGCATATTGAGTGGCGTAACCTAACACCGTGCTTTTTTCTATTAGACTAGGAATACAAAAATAAAAACAATGAAAAACAAATTTACCCATTAAAAAAAAACCACACTATCCGCGTCACAATCTACCGAACGCAGTTTCAACTAGCTATAAGTATGTTATTACAAAGATATTAATTAACATACAATAAGTAGGTACCTATGTATGTATGAGTATCGATAAAGCAAATTACTTGAAAATTAGACCTTCTGGCGTGTAATTTCATCTCTCAAAGTCAGGGTCTGTTAGCGACCATAGCCTAGTTTCTAGATGTTAAATACTAAACTATAATATTGAGAATAGTATAATATTTGAAATATATAGTAAGTTTTTGAGGCCAGTGGTGGCGGAGGGACATACAGTCGTATGACTGTATATGCGGCAGCTTGTAGGTTTGATTTCCACTTGATGAAATTAAATAAATTTTATATTTTCATTTCCTTACAAAAGCGAGGCGCTCAATTCCGCCACTCGACATGCTATGCTTCAAGAACTCGGCGGAAAGTGGGGACAGAATGTATTAACACTAGGTTCCTCATAAGATTGCGGTTCCCTATTATGTGTAGAATAAAACAAAGCTAAAAAAATGTTTAAAATTTATCATATACCTATGTATTAAGAATAGTATAATACATCAAATTTATAATATGTAAGCTTTTAACAGTGGCTTCGCCAGCATTGAACATCTTAAGAGTTGTCATGACACATGACACTTCTACGTGCGGGATGTAAGTGATCGGGTACAATGGGTTAGATCGAAATTACTAACTTGATGTTGTTCAGCATAAATATATCATTCTTCGATAAATAAGTCTATTTTAAGCACTCAACACGCAGTGCCTCCAGAATTCGGCGGAAAGTGGGGAACCGAGTGTCTTAACATAAGGTTCCCTCTACCTATCCTGTTGTAAGCGGGTTACAGCGTGAAGCTTATTTAATATATTTTTTTAATATTTTAGGTAATAACTAATAATAGTACTCACAAATAGGTAGTGTTCATTTAAACCGAATCGTATCAACCTTGCGCTTTCGACCCGCGTGTTATCAGAGAGCGCGGCTTATCTAATCAGCAGGGTTGCCATATTTGTAATTACACCCGGAAAATTGTCATCGTAGGCTAATATTTATATATATGTATTTTGTTTATAATTATGTTGGAAGAATTTAATAAGATTTTAGTGTAATTTTGTTTAAATTTATGTAAAAGTTACATTTTAAACATTTTTGATTTATTATTTATGAGGATTATATTGATAAATAATATTTCTCATAAGTTGGATAAGTAGTATATATACTTATAATATATTTTAAATATATTTTTTTGAATTCAGCTTGTTCGAAGAATATATTATTTTTTATATTTTATATATAATATCTTCTTCACAAATTAAATAAAGATATAGGTACGCAACATGATTTTACTACATTAAAGAACAAATCATTTAAATTACAAAAAAACAACCATATCCAATAATTATTAATTGTATTTATAATTCCAAATTCTTTAGTAAAACAATATACCTATAGGTATATTGTATATAAAATATCTAAAAAAACAGTATATTTAAAATATTGTCACTCTACCGATAGAGTATGCAATTTCGGTACACAAAACTGCATACAAAACCGCACTCAACTCTTATCACATGATAACATGTCATATCTGCACTAACACTAATCTATGTTCTGATAAAACTGCAATATTACTTAAATATCTATGTACTTAGATTATATTATATTGTATAAGTTTATTGCTATATATTCGCTTTATGACTAAGCTTTAGATTGTTATATTATTCGCATGTTTTTGATTTGGATATGAATAGATGGATTTGTGCCGATTTAATCCTAATTATAGTCTAATTGACGTCTTTGAGTGTCGATACACAGTATACAGTACTGTATTTGAATTCTTAAAGATATATAAATAAGGTATTCTTAGTCCTTTTATTTCTTTACTTTTTTAATATTATTATATGGTTTAAATTTAATTTATTAGGCTTTAATATACTATACGTGATACTATACGTTAGCTTATATGTAGGATAGCACACGCTTTTGTTAACTAAAATATGTTAAAACATAAACGTTTACACTAATTACTCTACAAATACTGTAAAATATTGTAAAATACTGTAAAATGTTGTAAAATATTGTAAATGACATATGGTCCTTCGAGCCTGGTCGAAATATCTCTCAAAATCATGTATGATAATAAAAAAAGAACACAGAATTTATGTATGAAGAAAAGAAAAACGAAACTTTCTGTAAATATTTCGCAAATCATAATAGAATTCAAATACCAAACACCCGACGCATAATTTCAGCATCTCATTCACAAAACAAACAAATGTTCGGACAAAAAACGACGATTGGATTCAATACATACGAAATGAGAATAAAATGTACTGGCGTAATGTAGGACTGTGTCATAATTGTGGCAGCATTGGAGATATATTATAGCTATGTTTAAATATCTTCACACTTTTGTCCGTGAAGCAAGGAAGGCAGAGGGATCCTAGTGTTATGACACTCCATTCCCCATGTACTCCGTTCCCCCATGTTGAATGGTGGAACTCAACGCCGTACTTTCGTCTACCAGAGCGGGAAATTAAAAACTGAACATTTTCCCAAGCGGAGATCGACACCACAACCGTCGTTTTTACATTCAAACGTTCCCAGAACGCCACGATAGGCTAATAAGATTCGATATAAATATAAAATCGATATTCAAATCTACATACAAAAAAACAGTCACTAATTCTATACAAATATTTGCATTAAAGCACTGCTGGAGGATTATAGTTTGTTTTCTTGTTAGTAAGCCTTTGGCCCACAAAAGGTTTCACATAGGGCTTCGTCTACTCAAATGCAATTTTAAGTGCTGAATTCAATTAGTGGAGTTTTTCGAATTAGTAAGTATTAAATACTATTGTGTTTATGTTTATACTAGGTTTTGCCTGCGGCTTTGTCAGTTATTTGTGCCACATGAGTCATTCTGAGTCCAAGGCGTAGCTCTGAGTGAAGAGACAATTAAAACTATTAACCTGATTCAAAATCCTGAAATTCAAAAATCTGAGTCAAATTTCAGCATTCTACACCGCGGAGTTCCGGCTGTGCGTTGTCTGTCAGTCACTCACTACCAGAAGCGATTTAATATAGAGGTATTCCGGCGTTCAAATACAAAAAAAAATACACTAATCGTACTATCTCATCCTACTTACACATCCTACTTACAAATTTAGATGAAACTTAACGGTAATAGGTAAAGGTACATAGGTAATATGTGAGAATAAGACAGAATACTTTTTGTAAAGATTTTATATAATAAAACAATATATTTAAACGGGCGAAGCCGCGTATGGATCACTGGTATTACCTAAACATAAAACTTTTTTCTTGTAAAAGCTTAATTATATATCATTATAGACTGTTCTATAAAGTAAGTAATCATCTAAATTAAAAAAAAGATAATTTGATGAGCAAATTGTATTTTTTCATTTAATTATTAATTTGAATGCATTTCTTGACTTACTTCTGAAGCTAATTAATGAATTAACAATAAACCACAAATATGCCATTTCACACGGCATACTATAGGTAATTTTTTTTATAGCTGTATACAGAGTGGAAGAGGCAGCGCTTCTTTTACTGAAACTGCATATAGGTTAAAATATTTCAAACCCAGAACTAAAGAAATTAATCATGGTACCTCAATAGTTTGGACGTAGGATATTTTTTTCATTTCACGATTTTTATCCATACCTGTATTTCGTGTGACGCACACACACGAGTGCGACGTTGCCGCTTTGACAGGTAAGTGTGTGCGTGCCTATGTTATACTTTACAAATGGCGTTTTATTTTGAAACGATAATTTTATTATTTATTTTGTTTGAAAAAATAACTTTTTCATTTTTGGGAATTAATTGTTTTCTGAATTATATTAGGCTTTTATAGAGTAGTTAAAACTGTGGTTTCATTTAAAGTGGTGCTGACAATTCCACCCTGTATAGCTGGTTAGACAGAGGCACCCATGTGTTGAGACACTCCGTCCCCCAATTTCCGCCCAATTGTCGAATGATTGTGAAATTTGCGCTGAAAGTAGGAAACGTAATGTCTTAACATTACGTTTCCTCTGCCTTTCCTGCTGTCACGCGATTCAGCGGGAAACTAAAAAAAAAACATTCCACTGAGGTTGAATTGTAATCAAATACTAAATCAAAATAGTTTCAACAAGTGTTAACTCAAAAACCAAATAACTTGCTAAATATAAAATTGGACATAGCCACTGCTTAGCAGACTTAAGTGGACACCAAGCATTCGGTCATGAACCCGGCCGTGGGTAACTGGGCCAAGCTCCAGCAATTCGGTAATAAAGGACAAGTGAATCATAATGAATGATGCATACTTACATAGCTATACCTTTATATGTATGAGTCATGCACGTATACATTGGTAGCACGGTGTGTGACGATAGTGGGTTCAGTACCGCTGAGGGGAAGTAATTATTGATATTTTATTTTTGTCAATATGGCAATAAGTGAGTTGTGCTACATTGAGCTACGCCACTGATCACTAAATCTCTTGAAAATTTGGCAGATAGTAGGGAACGGAGTGTCTTAGCATTAGGTTACCTCAGCAAAGTAGCAAATCTTACTATATGCGGAATACAATGTAAAAAAAAAGAGTGAAAATTACGGTATTCAACATTACTCATTATGTAATGAGACCGACGAAACGAAAAACCTTCAATTCCATTCAATTTTAAATTCACAATATTTAAACAGCGGTAAATATAAAATATAATACAAAATTAAAATTAAAGATGAAATTAAAAAAAAAAAACAGCAACTGTCAGTAAAAATCCTCATTATCGTCGATAATAAACAGAAAATTTACGTTCGTCTCATTGTTAAATGAACCAAATGCCTTTCAATCGCACAATCGTCTGAATGCTTATACATACATGCATTATATTTTTGTTTCTTTTTTAGCTTCATGCTATATCCTGAATATAGGAAGGCAGAGAGGGAACCTAGTGTTCAGTGTAGTTTGTTTTCTACGCACCCTATTTTGGAGTCATTGGGTACTGAGTAGCGCAACTTAACGCCGCATTTGCCTTTTATCCAGAACGAAGTAATGAAATAACTTATTACCCCGTATATGAATCGATAGAAATGTTATCTTATTAATTACGTAACAACATACGCATAGAAATTATGGCATCTATTTTTTAATCTACGTCTAAACCAGGACAGACAAAAAAACCATAAAAAAATATATCAATTAACCAGAATTCATTAGCATCGTAATGGAGATTTTCAAATCAAAAGAGCTCCAATCGATTGTGTCGAGACAAGAAAGAGTCACTTTGCAAAACAAAAGGCTAAAGTCCAAAGAAAAGTCCCAATTACCCGTCGGACCCCCGTCTTATCTCCCTAGGGCGTGGACCGAGTTGTAGCGTTTTGGTCATTAATTAAAAATTTCAAAAATATTTTTTTAAGTTTCATGCTGTTATCTGGCACATAGTAGGGAGGCGGAGGGAACCTGGGAAGCTAGTGTTAAGACATACCATTCTCATTCACTTTCCGCTAGGTTCTGGAGGCATTGTGAGGTAATGAAAATATTAAATACTAGCGGCCCGCTCGCGGTTTCACCCGTGTGAACTATGTTATTATTAATTTCTGTCTCCATGGCTACGTCCTAGTGACGGCTATGCAAAATTTGAGACTCCTAGCATTTGTAGTAACGAAGTTTCATACAAATTCTATTACGATTTCTAGTACATGTAGTTTCTGAGATTTCGTGATGAGTGAGTGACCTTTCGATTTTATATATATAAATTATATTTACCTACTCATCTAGTACCTAGTGTAGTGCAGGTTCCTAACTTTTCGGACAATATTAGAGACATTTCATATATCTATATATAATAGCGTACTGAGCGCTGCATTTATCTTGAAGTAAAGAAAACGAAAATAATCTAAAATCTGTAATCTACGTTAAAAGAATTATAATAAATAGAAATATTTATAAGAGGCCAGAAATATAAATGTGATATTTAAATGTATATTTCCAGTTCTGGTGTCGATGCAAAGCGTGGCGTTGACTCCGCGTTGACTGACGGCGTGAAGCTGACATAATTTATATTTGAGGCCATAGCGGCACAAGGGTGTGACTGTAATGTGACGGTTGTGGGTTCGGTCCCCACTCGAGGGAACGAATTATTATTTGCTAATATTTTCATTTCTTCGCTCTGCCTCCAAGCCGCCACTCAACACGCAATGCGTCGACAAATTCGGCATAAAATGGGATACCGACACTCCGTTACCCATTTTATTTCTTAACACTATGTTCCCTCTCACAGGAGTTCCTGTGTACGGGATACAGCGTTAAGTTGATTTAGTTCTTATTTTTAATAGAAATATTATATGCAAATACAGAAGCTTACAGTGCGACCGCACATTTACCGTAGTCTTATTGCTCTGCCCGAAAGGAAGTAATTTCGTAGGTCCGACTTTTAGTTTTAAGAAAGTTCATTTTGCCCCCCGCAGACATTTTTCTAGACTTTTTTTTTCATCCTAGGTGTTACTTCGCTAACTTAAGTTTAACTTAACAGAGTTACAAAATTGCATTTGAAAATTGTATAATACAAATTTCGTTTTAACAAGTTATTTCCAGGAGTTTAAGCAATACAATTTAAAGTTATGGAATATTTTGTTTTATATGTTTTAGAAAATGTATAAAATTTTGAACGTAGCGGGACTTGAACCCACGTCCTTCGGATACCATCTAAGGCATACATACGTTCGTATTGAGCTACATATGAATTCTTACTAAATTAGTTTCATAATTAGGACAAATGCAGTATTTTGAATTTGGCCTTTCTTCACTCCTATTCGAGTATAATTAATGCCATCACGACTTAAACTCTCACTCAGGGAATGTAATATTTAATATTTAAATTTTTTGTTCAGGCAGCGGGGCAAGGCGCGGCGTTGAGTTCCGCCACTCAACACGCAATGCCTCAAGATTATGACGAAAAGTGGAGAATAGAAGTGTTTGAATGGGGAACGGAATATCCTAACACTAGGTTCCCAGGTTCCTCCTGCCTACGCTACTATGTGCAGGATATAGCTTAAGGCTTAAATAATACAATGTTTAATATAAATAAGCTTGTTATACAATACTCGTATATTAATATATTTCGAACCAGTTTATTCATTATTTGTGAGCCAGCTGTACAAAATGCAAATCTAATTTAGTTCTATAATGAAGGGATAATGGTGGCATTTAAATGCAAAATTCGTAGGCGACCGTCCCGACCTTGCTTATACTAGAGTAATATTGGCCCCATTGGAGTTTTGAATAAAAAATACAGATTATTAATAGATTTTACTGCTTAGTTATTATAAAATGGAAGTTCGTAATGGTGGTAGTGTGTTCAATTTGTAGTGTTTGTTGGAATTATATCTTAATAATACAGATTCGTAGCAGCCTATACTCAAGAAAATGGGATCCATATCACCAAAACAAGATCTAACATTAATATTAATAACTAACAAACTAATTTACTTACTACTAAGATATTTAATTATTTACTAATAAAATAAATAATAAATTTATTAATACAGATTCCACATGTAGCAAGGTAGGTTGAGGGAGCCTAGTGTTAAGACACTCCGCTCCCCATTTTTCTCCGAATTTTGGAGGCATTGCGTATTGAGTTGCGGAACTCAACGCTGCGCTTTGCCTCAAATGAAAATATTAAATATTTCATATCCTCGAATGGGAATAGCACCCGCAAACCTATCGTGTTTACAAACGCTTGTATCTCTGCGCCACGAAATACCTTTAAATATGTAGTAAAAACATAGTTTCAATAATATGGGATTATTATTTTAAGTGCCTACTGGATAGTATCTTAAACGCACCTGTAGCTCCTCTGGTGTTACGTGGTCGTGGGCGGCTGTGATCACATACCATCAGGTGACCGTAAGTACGCTCTTTCGCCTTGTTTTTATTTTTGATAAAAAAATAGTTCTTGATCTCCGGACTCCATCCTACGCGTATCTCCAAGCACCGTTATTTTTTTTTTGCTTACAATTGCAGGAACTCTTTTCCATAATTGTAAGACTCCGAGATTTTATTCTGGATTATTTAACTTAAAACATGTATTTTAATATTTACATTCTAAATCACTCATTTTTTTTCTTTTCGTCTTTGTCTTTGAAGCGGTAATTTATTTTTACTATATTAATGAAATATTTATACTTTTATTGGAAGTACCTATAGGTAAGTTAAGTCATTATCATTGCAGGGCTTCAATACTCGTAAATTTAAATTATTTTTTATTCATGAGACTGCTATGTTTATTATTCGTATTTAACACATTTTTTTTCCATTTGCATATTTTGAAGCAACCCTTTTCACAAGAGGGTAAGTTCACAATTTGAATGTCACCCTCATAAGAGCAGCTATACAAATAATTATCTACACTTGACATTTGTTCAAATTAGTTTTCTTTTTCGAAAACTCGTATCGTAACCATGGTTGAGTGTCTCTGGAAATATTTTCCAGGTGGGACGTGAAATTAGCTTTGCATATTTTTTGTAAGCCTTACTTTTCGGGCGTTTCTTATTCTTTTTCTTTATAACGTGTTTCACGTGCCAGTTGAGCACTAATCTCTTCGCTAAAATTTACAGAAAAAATTCTACTTATATATGTATATGTATAGTATGAACTTCCTATATCTTCTTTTTTTAACTTCACACTGTATCCCATATGTACCATATGTAGCTGTAGGCAGAGGGAGCCTAGTGTTAAAATATTTCACTCTCCATTTTCCACTGAATTGGCCATTGCGTGTTGAGTGGTGAAACTCATCACCGCGTTTTGCCTTCATACCGAAGCGAAGACAAAAAATTTTCATCATCATCATTTCCTCGAATGGGAATGGAACTCACACTCAGTCACGTTTACAGTCACTGGCCTCAACTAAACTATATCACAGATATATTAGCAGTTTCGTATAATATTCGTATCTTATTTCATCATAGGAAGTACTTTAACAATAAAAAAGCTAGAACCAAGGCTACATTACATCATACGAGGAAACGCTGCACGGTAATGACTCAATACGGCGCACAAATTTGAATTCCTATTCTATGTAAATCGGTTAAATTTAAAAAAGTAAAGAGAATCTTTGGATTTTCTACAAGTGAAATACACATTTTCTTCCTCAAGTGGCAATCGAACTCACACCCTGTCGTGCTTACAGTCACATTTTATGCCTCTGCTCCATGGCTGCCCTCACAATATTTATGCCTACTAAAACTCTTCTTCTTCCTCCTGGCAATAATCCCAGCTATTGCCAGGGTCAGCCCTCCTACTCAACGTACTCCACTTTGCACGGTCTTTTGCGTGCCTACTAAAACTATACATACCAAACTTAAATTTTATCGAAAATTCAACATTTAACACGTAACATTCGATCACGATTTACAAAGAGGGTCAAATAAAACAGAAACAAAAAAAATTGACGAG
Organism: Heliconius melpomene melpomene; assembly: GCA_000313835.2. Classification (NCBI taxonomy): domain Eukaryota; kingdom Metazoa; phylum Arthropoda; class Insecta; order Lepidoptera; family Nymphalidae; genus Heliconius; species Heliconius melpomene. The sequence continues at coordinate 427,197 of HE671335.1, read as the reverse complement.
TACTCATGTAATCCGTAAGCGGGCAGATAGAGCACGCTCGCCAAAACTCACCAGTTATTTGTAACAGTAAGCAAATATTCGTATAAGGCTTGTAGAGTCGTATTTTTTGAACGAAATCAAACTATTTTTGTTATTACAATTGTTTTCTTTTTGAGTTTATTGCTGTATTCTGTATATAACAGGGAAAGTAAGGAAAACGTGGTCTAGTGTCAAGAAATTCTGTTCTCCAAATTCAAGACTATATAATTAATATGATATATAATTAGTATTTAATTAATATAATATATAACTTATGCTGATTTTGAGGACCATCGTGGCGCAGGAGCACAATCTGTAAACGTGACAGATTGTGTGTTCGATTCCCACCCTATAAAATTAAATATTTATTTCTTTTATTCGCTGTGGTGTCCAACCAAAGCGTTTGGGTTGAGTTCCGCCACTCTACTCCTGAATTCTCCGGAAAGTGGGAAGCGGAGCATGCTTAACACTAGGCTTCCTCTGCCTATCCTGATAAATGGTTTCCTCTTTTTGCATCTAAGCCCACACTTATCATTTACATTCAGTAGGTACATTCTAACAATTTTTCTTTACATAACATTTATATTTTTCTATTTTATCTCATAAAATACGAATGAGCTCGTCAATATCAAGAACAAATAAAACCTTTTTATATCTATAGTATAATATATTATGAATACGAGCAAAACAAAAGGCTGGTTACATCCCTATCGGACAAGATCCCGAGGGAAAATATGTTTTCTATACTAACTCTACGGTAGCGGGTACTAGTGTTGTGCTTAGGCTATCGTTGTGTGCATTACATTTTTAATTATTATATTTAAAAAATCACTTAATTATTATGAGGTTATAAATTTCTCGAATAAATTTAATTTTGTCAAAAAGCTTAATCAAATAGATTTAATATAAAATTTGACTAAATTAATGACACGTGTATAGAGTTTACAAAATATTGAACTTTAAGCTCTTACCGAGAAAGCTCGAATCTCGATGACATCTAAAATCTGATTAGCCATTCCCTAACGTGATATACAATACAAACAGCCCACTTGTCCCCATATTTATTGGCGTTCCCCATAAAAGTCACCATGATTATTTAATTCTGTGAGAGACGATTTTTATTCTTTCAACGAGAGGTTACTTTGTTTTTTTTAAAAAAGCATGGCAGGCCCTCCGATTGTTATATTATTATATTATTTCTTTGCATACCTTTGTTCAACCCTCTCTCATTAACAGAATGTTCCGGAGGGAATGTAATAGGCTGATGCTATTTAGACAATAGAATAAGGGTACGGAATTGTCACTGTCACGGACTTTTGTATGAAAAAAAAAAACAAATATGAAATCGTTATTTATTTTTAAATGAACATTCAAAGTATACTTGACCAAACCAAGAAATGCATGTAGGAGTATGTATGTATGTATGTATGTTTGTGTATTTTTATAACCACTAACTACCCTCCGTTTGATGTTGTTCGATGATTTTGCCTATATGTAAGTTCGGATTATAAAATATTTTCTTTCATATTATAGCTACGTATGTATTTCAATAAACGCTTCAAACTAAGCCCGATGGGGGAGAAGCCTCAGAGAATGTGATGTAATTAGTAGCATTTTTGTTTCTTTATTTCATTGTAATTGCTGTACTTGCCCTATACAAATATATGGAGTATGTAAAATTATTTATTTTCCTTAGTTTTGTTTTGCCATATCCCGCTTATAACAGGTCAGATGGAACCTAGAGTTAAGATACTCTCTTCCCCATGCACCGTCCTATTTTCAATACATTAGGTATTTGTTTTTCTTACCAGAGCGAGTAAATGAAAATTTTAAAATAATTTCTTCCCCCTAGTGGGAAATGAACTTAATATGCAATGCCTCCAGAATGGAAATGGAAGTGTCTTGATAGGAACGGAGTGTCTCTGCCTACCATATATGCGGGCTACAGAGTGAAGCTTGAAATATATTATATGGTACGAGTACAGTGGTTGACGGTTAAAGGGCTACCTGTGATCAAAGATGTGATACATACGTAGACGTTGTTACTTATGTAATACTTGTTTGTAGATTGTTATCAAGGTAAAAGATATTTGAATATATGAACCAGTCATCTAAGAATATATTTGTCCTCTCCTAACAATTTTTTTTTGTATCATATTTAAAAAAAATCATACAATAACATAGCAAAGAAACACTTGAATATATTTTTTGTTTATAAACAAAAATATCAAAATCTATTTTATAAAATTAAAAACCAAATAAAAAAACCTTCAAGAATTGTCAATAGAAACTTTAGTACCTATTTTAACTTATAAGAACGAAGAATGGAATGATCTATGAATAGATTTCCTGTGTTACCACGAGTACACTAAATACGTAAAAATAAGACAAACAAAACAAGCCCATACATAAAATTTACTATCGAAATCCAAAGCTATTGAAACTGCCATACAGTCAAAAGCTCTAAAATATAAGCTTTATAGTCATTCAACGAAAAAATGTAAGAAAGACATTTTGTGTGTGTGCGTGTACACACACATACACATTCAACTAAATACGTTATCAATGATAGGACACCCTTGCAGTTTTCGCCTAGGTTTGTAACGAGTCTAGGCAATAGGGTGCCTAGATAAGGTAACGGTAGGGCAAAAATATTATGACTAAAGTAATTTTGTCCTATGAGTGTACGAGTATATTATTGTCCTATGTTGATTTTAATTGAAAGTTGTGGGTTCGATACCTTGGAAAATGGTTTGTTTTTTTATTTTTTTAGTATTGGATAATGAAAAATATTTTATTAACTTTAAAATTATATAAAAAAAATTACTCTTAGCTCATATAAATTTTTTGAATATTACTGTTATTTACATTTTTATAATATTTATTTTTTTTATATTAGTTGTTGTCTTTTTTTTAATGAAATATTGAATAGGCAGTAAATATTGTACTTTATATTTATAAAATAAACATACATGTATATATTTATTTATTGAAAATTAACGCTTTCAATATATTTTTTTCATACATTTTTTTATAATAATTATATGATAGAATAAAATTAAGTCAATATTTATATTCCAATAATAATTTGTTATATTACGAATATATTTTTTTTTTCACTTTAAAAAAATATCAAAAGAAAAAAATTGAAAAAGGGCACATATTTTTTTTGCTGTCCATATTAAAACCGAACCCTCTCTTCCAACGATTTGTTTTAGAGGTCATCGCCCTCATTACTTCCCGCTTACACGCGTCGTGAGGTATATCTTCCGTCTCTATCGCACACTGGGGAAACGCCTACGGAAAGTGGAGGCTTTTGATTTTTTTTCTTAAATAACCGGAAGTCAGGTTTTCGGAGACATTTTGTATAAAAAAAAATAAACAGTATTTGAATAATTAAAGAGTTATTTATTTGAAAACATTTTTAAATATGAGTAGTATAATAATATTAATTTACATTTAATAAATAAAACCATAAATAATAAATATTTTAATATATACCGAGTTCAGTCAAGAACAGAGTGTCTAGACACTACGTTCCCTCTGCCTACCTTGTTATGCAGAATACAGCGTGAAGCTGAAAAAATATATAATGACCGCTATTTCTTTGAAGTTCACCCTTCTTGGTAAGTTAGTGAAACTTCATATAAGTGTCAAGTGTTTATAATTAATTTTAAAAAATTAAAAATGTAGTTTTAAATCTCAGCAAAAAATATGTAATACTGCTCTAATTCTTAGAACATTGCTTTTAGAAGAATATGATTTTGTAGTTTGTTAATTATTCATAATCATAAATTTCGGATTTTTTTTTATTTTCTCTCATTTATTTGTGATAAATCAAATTAGGCTCACTAAAAGTAAATAAATGCTAATATTAATAAGCGTATCTACATATATTTTCAATCATTTAAAAGGTTACATTTGATTTTTTACATAAAAAAAATTCTCCAAGTTCATCACAAACTTAATAAACGTTCCAACTTACCTATAAGTTTTTAACGCTAACCAACGTGTCGGCATTCTGAAGCAATAACTTACCTAAAGCTAAGCTCACATATAATAAATTAAATATGGTTCATTGAATATAATTATTTTCTTTCTAATATTCATTAATAATTGATAAAAAAGTAATAAAATAAATAAATAAAATAAAATAACTTTTGATTTGTTTTTAAATTAAACATTTTTGTTCTTATATAATTGTGTATTAGGACTTGAGAAATCAATCTTACTTACTAACATATTACATGAAAAAAAACATAAAAAGACCGTTGAAACTCAACACATACACACAAGTTAAAAATAAAAAAAAAACTTTATTCTAAAAGATTGACGTAGGTCAGTGACCCAGCCGTCATTCATTCCAATTTCAAACTTGGAATTCCGCGCGAAGAAGCCACGCACACACGCACACAGATTGAACACTAATTTGTATTTGTATTTGTATTTATGTGGGGCACGCACACACGCGTGTTTATATGGGTCGGCGGACACACACAAAGAGAGGTTTTAAGTCTTTTTAAGGGTCTTTAGTTAGTTTACTTTTTAATTATAGTAATTATGATTTTTGTTAATGATCAATTATTTAGGCAGACACCTAAAGTAGTAAGAGAGAGAAGAGTGTTCTGATAATATTCTTCAAATTTTAAAAGCAAACACAATTATGACAATTAAAAACTATTCAAAAACTATTATTACATTTATCATTTTTAACACATCCGGGTAAAGCGCGGCGTTGTGTTCCGCCACCCAACATAATATAATGTGTCAAAAATGGACTGTCTTAACATTTGGTTCCCCTCCGCTTGCTATATGCGAAATTAAATTTTGAAGAAAAAACCCCATTAAACACCAAAGTACATAAAGTATGTACTTATTAGGTACTAAGTTTTATAATGCATTGATGAATACAAATAAAAAACATCTAAACGTTTTGTAAGGCCTTTCCTTTGAGCCTGATTTATGGCTCTATTTATTATAACAAAGGAAACGAGTTTTAAGAGATTAGATTCTCTAAGACAGACTAATGTGGTTCCTATCGAAATAAGTTAAAGATTTTATTCCTTCAACTTAGCATCGGGGCACCCTTTTTGAGAATTCAAATAAAAAACATTAGTCCCGCCTTTTTTGGGGTCTCTAAATATATAATCTGTTTTAGAATAACTTAAGCCCGCCTCTTGAGTTTGATTAAGCACAAATGTCAACAACAATATACCAGCATTGTTTTACATGCAGAAATCTGTTAACGAATTATTCCGTTCTTAATTTTTAAATATTGGGAACATTGTCTATTACGTGAAGGAATTCAATATTTTATACCTGTCCAAGGAAATATTTTAAAATAAAAATAAAAAAGAAGTCAAAATAAAAATATTTTCGTTTTTAGATTTTCGTGATTGGAAATTGAACATACAATTTTACAGCACCACAATTACTTACAGTGTCAAAATGACATCTATCATATTTTAGGAATTTGAATTTTATGATTATATTATCAACAACAGTGACAATCGTAATGTGTAAACATGAAAATAAAAACTTTGGAATTACTTAAACTAATTCATAACTTTAATCCACCAAAAAAACGGCCCCGCCTTTTGAAGTTTAGAATTTAAAAAGCGAGAGCGCAAAACGAATCGAACGTCTCAATGCACGCACACGCGCGCACGCACGCACACGCACGCGCCGCGTACACTGTACGTGCACAAGGCACAAGGTGCGTCAGCGTGGGGTAGGTTCGGGACGGAATTGGGGTGGCGCCGAATGTTAGGCTAGGTCCGGAACCATACTGGGGGAACTCAGAGTTGGCCGGCTCTCTTTTGTCTCTATATTTTTTTTGTTTACGGATTTCATTGAGAGACTTTTTTTAGCAGTTGCATTAACCGTGGTTATGTCAATCCATTTGTTTGCTCAAATAAATAGGTACGGTATGAATCCTTTGTATTTTGTATAAGTCGACCACAATGCTAATCTTGACATTCGCGCCGTGACTCATAATGCTTTTGCAATGTCAATAACATTGTACAAAGCGGACACTTTTATTTGGTCTTATGCGAAGGCGACTCGATGTTATTAAAGTTCGTAAACTCCAATATGCATATATGAACTCGTGCCTATTTCTAATTGCTCCGTAGTTGAGACCGCAGAGTTCCAACTGTTACGATCTCAATTTAGCAATCACGAAGTTTACTTGGTCGGTCAACTTAAATAGGCCAAGTCAAGTATATTAGAGAAATCCGATTCGCCTAATAGTAATTTGTGTGCATGTGCAAAACTTATAGCGATAAAACTAATAACTAAGACCGTATGACTCCAGATATCGGAAAGTATAAGAAAGAAAACATACCAATTAAAAAGAAACTTCGAGTTACGAGCATAACTATTAAAAGCTTCCGATCATAAAATTTACGGAGCAACTGAGATGTTTACAAGTATTATTACTCAAACTACGCTTTGTCGGACGTTTCCATTTTTAGTTCGTATTCAGATGTTGCTCTCTTTACATTTATAAAAGTAGCGGTACTGTATAAAAAGTAGTCATTACTGGCTCGAACTGGTGTAAGCAGGACAAGGTTAGACCTTTAGGCGTTAGATGGCATTGGCTTTTGATTAGTGTTACACGAAATAGCCCGCTTCAAATCTGTCATTGATCTCGATAACTTTAACGTGACTCATATAATTGAACTTGTATCGATTAATAGAAACAAGAATATCATACAACTTAAAACCTGCAATTATATATTACAGAAACGATTCCATACATAGGTTGATAAATTATGTATGACTGAAAAAAAATCTACATGCAATCTAAATAAACGGTATACACGTAAGTCCGGTTCATAAAACTGACATCATATCCCTATTCCCACAGCTATGCGATCGAGTGAACGATCTTTTGGCCGAAGACTAAATAAAGTGAAAAAAAAAACAAAAAAAAAACGCATCGGCCAATGTACGACGAGAGCAGTACGCGGTGCGCTCGCAAAAAACTCGGGGTTAACGACCTCGCCGCGTGTCCTTCGAGCTCACGCGTGTGTGTGTAAGTGCGTGCACACACACAGGCGCAGTGGTGTATTTGGTGTGGTGGTGTGCGTGGGATGCCTTCGAGTGCGTTAACTTGCACGCAAAAAATGTCTAATGTTACGCATTTTTACTATTTATTCTATTTCTGGACATTAAATTTATATTATAATATGTATGTATGGTATTTATAATTTATGCATGTCTTATCAAGTATTTTTTAAGCTTATGTAGTTTTTTGATATATAATTTTTCTATAATTTAGTCGTTACTAAATTGTAGAGTCACTCATTACTCAAAACAATTTCAGAATCTGTATGGTGGTATATCCACCTCTGAACCATTTTTTATATTATTAGACATTATGTGTTAGGTAGGATACATTATTCCAAAGAAACATAATTATAATCATTATTATCGAGATATATATATAATTAGTCCTCTATGGACTGTGATGATAGTTGAACCCTATAACCTCCCTACACCACAATGAATATAACTTGGATTATAATTCTATAGCTCCCATCACTTTTGATAGATAACTTCGCAAAAACTAGCTATTTTTAATTTAACGATCACATCTATAATGATACAGCCATGTGTAGAGGAAGTTGTAAAAAATGTACCTACGTCGATATGATACCGACGGCAAATTGTTTTTGATATCTTGTCTATTAATGAGATTTGTGAATAGAAATTGCAAATTAACGTTTTGGGTTCTAAAAAGTTCTAAATTAACATTGTCGGTTCTAAAAAATAAGTTTTTTTTTAATAAAATTTCTAAATTTATATAATATTTTATTATGCGTGGCGTTGTGATCTTGTGTGATACTTACCACGCAAAATCTTGAAAATTGGGCGGAAAATTTGCGACTAAGTACCATACTAGGCTCCATCTGCCTACACTGCAATATTAGGAATAGGTACAATTAAAAATTGTATTTCCTATAAATATTCTTTCTATAAATCTATCAGTAAATGAAGATATTTATTATTTTAAAAGTTATTAAAATTTCGAGTATCATTAAAAAATTGTACACAAATAAAAATCATAGTTGAGTAATGACTAAAAACAATATACTTAATTAATATAATATATAAAATATAGAATTAAAAAAACTTAAAAATAATTAAATATTTCTTTATATATTTTATACTTACAGTCATCTGTAATAATTTAGAAATATTTTAGGCAAACAAAATCTATAACAACAAACATCACATCTATAACAACAACAAAATCTATAACCAAAAGAACAAGTCAAAATGTTATGTTATCATTATACTCCTTATGTAAATGTGTTAAGTTAAAATAACTATGCTAGTATAAATTGGAAAATGCTGTAGTATTTTCATTCATAGTTCCACTGTGGCAAAATCTAGGTACATATACTTTAGCTGCTATATTTTAAGAATGGACTTTCGTTTCCATGTTCTGAAAACCTAACATACCTAAGAAATGTACCTAACTGGTTTATTTAATGTTATTTTTTATTTTTTACTGTTTTTTTAATTAAAGAGGCACCATCTTAAGTATTTTATGTATAAATCTCAGTTCTGAGATTGATCTTGAGATACCGTTTTTGGCATTTATAAATTCTAATAATCTATGAATGAAAATTGCATCTGCTCTCAAGATTGATCTCAGAGTTTAGAGCGATTTATAAATACGGGTTCCTATTGTCAAGACACTGCAGACCCCTTTTCGCTTTATATTTGAGACATTACGTTTTAAGCGCAAAACTTTAACGACGCACTTTGTTGTATTACACAAACGATAAATTAAATACTTAGTTATAACTATTCCCCTGAAAGGGAATTGAGCCATAGGCAAAAATTTCATAATATATTAATGTATTGTTTTCTAGCTGAATCTGGAAGAGCTGGCTGAAGAGGGAGAGTTATCCCCAAAATTGAGCAAAAAGGGAAGAACGAAGTGTCTTAACATTATGTCGTTGCTGCCTCCCCTGCCATACACGGGTTACAGCGTGAACTTAAAAAGAAAAAAAAATTGAAAAAAAAATCGAGAAATCGTTTCATTTCACGCGTCAATTAGGATAAAGGCATACAAACATCGCTATCAAATAAAGGTGTGTAGCACATGGGCGCGGTTCGTGTACGTACTCGTATGTGTATTGTGCAGGTCTCGATAACGATACTATAGCGTTATTTTTATATACTGTAAGAGTTTATTTGTTAAATAATTTTTATGCTATATGAAAATGCTGATTATTAAATATTTTTCGTATTTTTTTACTCTTTGGAATCTATGACAATAGAGAAAACATATTTTTTATGTATTTGGAGATAGTTTTTTTGGGGAGCTTTGACTTTGATTTCTAAGTGATTTTGAGTTCTCAATATTTTTTTTAAGTGGACACCAGACTAAACTTTAGTGGGCACGGTTAACTCTGTCCTCGTCCCCCTATTCCGATAAACTTTAGTTCATTACATGAAAATGAGAAAAAGAAAAAAAAATCTTTTGCTTGTATGCCAACATACTCGTATATTACAAACGTAGGTAAAATCGAGAACGGAGTGTCTTGACACTAGGTTCCCTTTCCTTATCTTATTATTCTTCATGTAGGATATAGCGTGAAACTAAAAAATAATATTTTATTAGAGTCTATAGGTATATCATACATACAAATATATGATCAAATTATTAAGTTATATTTATAGGTTTGTATGTTTATGTCATTATTATTATTATTATATATTTAAGTTAAATACGGTTTTCTATATCGAAATTGAAAACAGGAAAAACGTTGCTCACGTGTTAGTTCACTTTAATCATTAACAAATAGCCATTGTTTTTGTTATGTTTTTATTTAAAAATGGCGGAATTATTATTGTTTGGTTTGTTTTTTGTTTTTTTTTGTACTTATATTGTTTTTTACTTATAATGTAGACAATTTTAAATAAACTTTGATTTGTCAACATTTCTAATTATTATTTAAATACAATTATCTTTTCTTTTTATTTTTCTTGTATATCGATGCCTGAATGATTAGGCACGTGTAGGTAGGTTAAAGAGTGTCATGACAACATTTAGAGAATATTTCTCAAAATTCTTTCGAGATCAAGACAAAAATAGAATTTTCCAGTTTACTCGATATCAGAGCGAAGAAATGAAAATATAAATTTAAATAAATATTTCAATTCCCCAAGTTGGAATCGAACTCACAACCATTCGCGTTTACAGTCACACACTTACGACTATGTCTCTGCACCACGACTGGCCTCATGAACTCATTATATTTAATAATAAGCGATATATAATAATTAACTTGAAATTATTCTTAATTTGATAACAATATTAAGTTACAATGTTAAATATATGACCTCAATATAAAAGGATAATATGTGTTGCATTGATGCAGTTAGGACTTATGCAGTAAGTACATTGGTTCAAGGTCCCAATATTATAAACCTTGTCATTTTTATGATAAGTTCACTCTCTATCCCATATATAGAAAGGTAAGTAGAGGGAACCTAGTGTCAAGACATTCTGTATTTAATCTTAAAGACATTGCATGTTGAGTGGTGTAACTCAACGTTGTGCTGTCTTGTCATATTGAACACTCATGTAACTCAAAATTTTGTTTTGTCTTGGTACTAATGAGAAGAAATGAATATAGTTCATGTTCCCTCATCAGAATCAAACCCATACCTACCACGTTTAAAGTCTGACGTCGTCACATTGCACCGCGATGGTCTAAAAAGTTATTAGGTTCCATAATAAATTTTGTGTGCACGTTTGACAGGAAAATGAATCATGCTGTAATGCGCTTGTGATAAGAAAATCATTTAATATTTTATTTTTACGCTTTAAAGTAGGTATGTGGGGTAAATATGCAGTTGTATGCGCATTAGAATTTTAATAATAATTTTAGGTTTTTTTCCTTTATCGTAATATCTTTAGTTTACTTTTTTTGGAAATTTTAAAATAACAATCGCTTTGCTACCTTTTGAAAAAATGAAAATTCTTGATTCTTCTATTTTCTATCTTCCTTAATATGTTACTTATTCAATAAATATTATTAAATTAGTTAGCGAAAAATATATGTAAAGCTATTAATATAAAATGAGTAAAAGTAAGCCTTTAAAAAACTCTACATTAGCATATAAATAAAAATTGGAACATTATTTTCTCTTCAATAAAAAATACACTACTTTTTTTGGGAATTTAAAAAAATACACAAATAAAAGTAAAACAAAATGGCCGATTTGTGTCACTTTTAAACATGGCGTCATATACTTTATCTACTGATAAATTTTCACTTCCCCGTTAGTAGTACTCGTATGTGGGCACTAACTAAATATGATTGGTTTAGCCATGAAGCAATTTGTTGTTTATCTGTGACACATACTTACTAAAATTATATTTTAGTTTTTGGTTAAATTTAGCGTTGTATTTCACAATTCAATTCTCTTTATAAATTAAATGTGGAGAACGGAGAAATAAATCTAATGTTACTAATTAATTCATTCTGTTTTTTGTGACTTATAGGATACGTAGGAATAAAATTGATTAAAATCATATATTCACATACAATTATATTTATCTATAAATACTTCTATATTAATTTTAAATTTTTAAAATTTGGTTGAACGCACTAATCTCAGGAATTACTTGTAGTATATAATCAAAATCTGTATAAATAAATTTAAAGAGATGAAATTTCATAAATAATATTAGTGGTATTAAACTAAAGAAGTATTAAACAAGAGCCCTTTAGAAAATTTTGTGTAAACTACCGCCATCTAGTGACGTTTACTTGAGTATTGCCACTCTAATATTCATTTGGAGGGTAAAAATATTAATTTCATAAGTGATTAAAATATGATAAAATAGTATAATATTTGTGAATAAAACGGTAAACAACAGTAACAATAATATAATTTAGAGAAGTACATTTTTATTTCATCTTTCGTATGAATAATGATATAGTTTAGTAAAATTACTTACAATAGGGAGGTTTTTTTTTAGACGTTACGATAAAATCGTTTAAAATTCTATGACAAATTCACGCTAACAATAGAAATACATTTTTAATAAACGTATAACAATTTAGACAATTTCCCAAATTATCTCAAAATAAAAAATAAAATATTTGTAGGCTCTTTAATAAATATTTCAAAGACATAATAAAAGCTTATTTCTCACAGGCAGAGGAGGTAAAGTGATTTCGATTCACTCTCGCTAATATTGGCGTCACGCCAACGAAATGACTTATGAAGTGTCTGTCTGTTTATTAATTTACTACTTATATTAGTAGCTTTATATTTAATTAAGATTTTTTAATAATTAATTAACATTGTAAAATAATATATTACATTATGTATGGATGTGTACACTGTATCTCGCATGCAATAGAGTAGACAGAGGGAACCTAGTGTTAAGACACACCGTTCTCCACTTTCCGCACTGTCTTTGAGACATTGCGTATTCAGTGGCGAAACTCAACGCCGTATTTTGTCTAATCCGTGCGTAAAATGATTAATTATACCGGGATATAATAGAGAAACGAACCTACAATCATCTCATTAATACGTCACACGCTGTTAATTAATGGTATTTAAAGTCAAATTAAATATATGTATAAAACAGTGTTTATTATTTAAATAGACAAATTATTTTTCACATTTAACATTGAAACTATCGTATACAAATGTATCTTTAAGAACTTACGCTAGATATCCAGTATGAGTGTCACAGTTGGAGTCAAGCCAACTACGTACCATTAACGATTGTTTATGTTTTATTGATTTGTAAACGCGATAGGCATACGTTATATTATATTACTAGCTTCTGAATGCGGCTTTGCCCGCATCGCCAAATAGAAATAACTAACAGTTGTGTATAGCCTATTGCCTTTCTAGATAAATGGACTATCCAAATACATAAAGTTTAGACTAGCATTCCTGAGATTAGCACATTCAAACAAACATTCTGCGGCATTATAATATATGTTTTCTATTTAACTATTGAATTATATATTCAAAATAAATAAACACAAACAAAATAAATTGGTATTTGATGTGAAAAACCTTCTCTACAACTAATTGTAGAGTCAAGTATTAACCATATATTATAAATTGCATCTAAAAAAGCTCATTAATTAATTGCATTATAATAATACCCGAAACCCTATTGTCCGTACAAAAGGAAAATCCTCGTTAATAAATAATAAACCTAATTGGTTCTATTCGTGGGCTGAAAAAAATATTTTCCTAGCCATACGCTATAATGGCTGTTCTTTTGTTTTATGCAAAAAAAGTCAAAACAAAAAAAATACAGAGAATACGAGAAAAAAAATAACAAAAGCGCGTACAAAAACACCGGAGTCTGTGGCCGAAAAAACTCGCTCACTCACTGTCCAAATAAATCATCAAATGAAAAAAAAATGAAAAAGGTCATTGTGTACATCAAGTCAGTGGAATTGACAGGCCCCGCCCGCGCACGCGATTGGAGGGTCCGCTACGAAATTTTGTACAAAAACCCCAACCTAGTTCCGCCTTCTAAAATGTTTTTAACGAACCAAAATGGCCGACCGGTCTATTTGTTTATACTCTATGCCCTTATTGTTTCATTGAGAATTAAATAACTGTCGAAATTCAATCAAATTTATTATTAAATTTTTATTTATGGATGTAATATTTTTAATATTCGTTGCAGTCATGGCACATCATGTGGCCTGTGATCAAGGCGGTTTTGGGTTCGATTCCCACTCTAGGAAATTAATAATTAAATGTTTTCGTTTCCTAGCTCTGGTAAAAAGACACGCCCGGCGTTAAGTTCCTTAACTGAACTCGTAATGTTTCGAAAATTGGGGGGGTGGGTGTTGAGCGGAGTGTCGCAACACTAGGTTTCTCACACCTACACTGCTATATGCGGGATAGAGCGTGAAGCTATATACATTGGTAGTTTTATTGCATAAAGTAATAATAGATTGTAGTGTGATATTGAATGAATGGATGAATGAACTAGTCATTGTAGAGATTATTAAGTTTTGTACTCTTTAATTGCGATATTAATAAGGCTTTATCATTTCCATTATTTTTGCTTTTATATAAGGAATATTTTATTTGGAGTTATTTTTTTTTTCTTAACTTTTTTTTTGTAATGTTAATAATGTGAAAAAACAATAATAAATTTGAATAATAATTAATAAATTATTAAACAGTTTCATTAATAAATGTAATATTGTTATTACTATAACAATGTAATTGGCTATAAATATATATATTAAAACGTAATATTAATATCGGCATACAAATCACAATAAAATATATAAGTAACTCTAATGTTTCAATTACTATTTAATTTGAAATATAAACTAATAATTCTTCTTTTAGTGGAATAGCTTTTCTTAATGCTTGTTTTTATTTATAAATGCTTAATTTAAAAATGGTACTAAGGTTTTTTGAAATAAGTTTTAAATAAAAAAAATATATCTCTATCAAAAGTCTGTAACAGTTTCTAAAGTTCACAACATCTCAGCACACTGCCGAGGGACCTTTGACCGCGTCTATGAAGAGCCGATACACTAAGATTGGATATGATATATTTTATTTAACTTGAAATACTTATTAAAAACAGTACTTAATTAAGAAGTAAAATTGTTTTGTCTCAAATAGTCGTATCACTAAAATAACAAGAAAACGAAAGTAAAAAAAATGTATGCAAATTATATTTAAAATTGTTTATAATAATTCGTATACCTCGTATATTTTATGATAACTTAATTTAACATTATAAGACGCTTCCCATATTCTTTTAATGAACTGTTGAAGAAGTACAAGCAATAAACATTTCATTTGTCACATCCAACTATTCGTATATCATTGCGAATAGTTGGATGTGACAAATGAAGATCTAACGTACCTACTTAATTGTACGTTTATTTCAAAATAGATCTTCAAATATAAGATAAATTACTATTTTTATAATATTTATATTTTTTCAGATTATTTCGCATATAAAAAAAAACCTAGTTTTAAAACACTCCAGTCTCCATTTACCGCCCTATTTCAAGACATTGCGTTTGTTAGTGGCGGAAATTAACGCCGTATAAATAAACAAGCACAGAAACATATTTAATTTACCGTATCCAAATAATCGGGGATCATCGCAACGTCTTTGGTTTGGGTCGTCGATTCGTCCACTCTATCGATCGTCTCACACCGACCTAGCTTTGTCTTTTAAAAACCGACAGTTTCATAATACTTGCAATTCTTAAGTTTAAGCTAAATTTTCAGAAAATTTTACAATATTATTTTATTCTATATTACGAAATCTTATTCTAATATATTACATAACTACAGTAAGCATACTATTATTAAGTTAGTCAAAAAACAATATTAATTGTTCCTTTAAACATTTAAGCCTCGAAAATAATCAAAAATGGACTTTTTAAATGAAAATTAAATAACAAAAAGTATTTTTTTTCTAAGAAAAAAATATAAAAACGTAATTATTAATACAATTATTAATATACCCTTAAACACTTGACACTTTTGGACAAAGTTGTCAAGTAAATTCATATCTAAAAGTGAGGTTTAACGTGACGCATCTTATTCCTATACTCTATAATACGTTAGTTATTGAGATCGGTCGTCGCCCCAGACGGCTAGCTGGATAGCGATAAATATGAAACACTACTTTTTTTTTCAATAACAATATTTCTTGATTGGTTCTATAGAAGTTGTTTAAATTCTATTATCTATATGTATTAGTGATAATATTAGTTGTAAACGTGATGGTCGTGGGTTCGATTCTGTTGGGGTAATAAATTATTTACTCTTCGTCGTACTAGTAATAAAAGAAAACGCGGTGTCGAGTGCAGCTGGGAAGAAAGTAAGAGAAGGAGTGTCTTAACTACTTGATTCTCTCTGCTTGATAATCATATAAAAATATATTTCTGAAGAAGTTTCATTATCTTTTTATAAGTGAAATGATCAAAACTATATTTACACAGCATTTTGTTAATATTAAAGCTTGTAAGACAGTGATAAGGACAATGGAATCAGTCATGTGTTAAGAGACAATTAGATAGCAGCGAGTCTTTACCAAATTATACTGTGAAGGTTATATATAGGTTTGTTTCTAGTTGAGCATCTTTTGGATAGAATAACATACATATATATGTTACATATGAACATAAAGTTCTCCGTTATTAAAGAGAAGAAAATGCTTTAATTTTATACTGAATCTGTCTCTAGCTCCA
The DNA here is from genome assembly GCA_000313835.2 of Heliconius melpomene melpomene. Classification (NCBI taxonomy): domain Eukaryota; kingdom Metazoa; phylum Arthropoda; class Insecta; order Lepidoptera; family Nymphalidae; genus Heliconius; species Heliconius melpomene. Next base: position 410,926 of record HE671335.1, on the reverse strand, counting down.
TTCATCCACTAAAGAATATAAATATTAAAAGTACTAATATAATTTTGGATAGCTTTGTTCTGTACCGTCCCAATGTTAAAACAGACAGTGTTCTTATTTTTTGAGACATAGCGTATTTAAGCACTCATTTTAGTAGCAAACAAGCAAACATTTTAGTTACTAGATAGCCTATCTCCTATATATGTGCTATGTTTTGATTCAAAAATAACTCTAATATATGTATTTCGATATCAAGCGGCAAGGTGAGACTATTTGCAAATATTATAGTATGCACAAAGTTTCCGCAACTTGCGAGTTGTGAAAAGTAAGAAAACCCAAGTTACCAATTTTGGTTTCACCGCCCTATAGTTATTAAAGATAAACTTCGTGGATAGACTGGTACAAAACTTTTTAATATGGTTATTTTTTTTTATATTTTTAAAAATTTGGTATTGAAATTTTATACTTTTTTCTTCATAACAGAGTCAACCTAGTGCTATGTCATTCAGTTCCAGACTCCTGCAACAAATTTTCGAAACATGCTTAGTGGTGGGATTCATCGCCGCGCTTCGTGTACCAAGGCGAAGAAATAAAAAAAAATATAATTCTTCGAATAGGATTCGAACACCTAACCACCATTTTTATAGTTAGAATTTTATGTACATAATCAAATAATATTAAATTAAAGAGCCACTTACATAGCTATTTAAAAAAGTACCTATATGAAATGTAAAAATAAACAATGAGAAAACATCAAATAACAAAAAACAATAAAAACCTATCAATACATGACTGAAATAATAAAAATTTGACCCGCCAGCTAAATTAATTGTACAGATTAAAAAACAAACCATAAAACAGTTATTTATTATCTGTAATATTTTTTATCTATTCCTCAAACGTCATTTTATAGTCCATTCACATACATTGTTTCAGTTCAACGTTCTGTCTTCGTGTTAATGACTTAATATTTAAAAAGAAACAACTTTTAATACAATATAGATACTATGGACATATTAAATGCATATTTTTTGTAGAATCTCAAGCTATCTGGAGTTCGATACTCTCGTTTCATAAAACTTGATTGACTAGTTTATATAAACAACGGCAAGCAAATAAAGTAATTTCATTTATTTATCAAATTATTTTAAATGAAATAGAGCTGTCCAAACATATTTTGTATCTTGGATATATGTTTTTAATTTAATATTGAACTTTATATGTATAGATTTTTATCAGACAGCTGCAGAGAGTAGTTAGTATTTTATAGAATAAATTAACTAATTTCTAGATATTTTACAAAACTATAAACAGGTTTAAGCCTAATTTAAAAACCTTCCCCCGTTTGTATTATGCGCTCTACATTTTTTTATCTTCACGCCTTGCTAGTGTACATGCACCTGCTGTTTTGTAAGGTTACAGACAGAAGTTAGGATTGAGACACAATTCTCCATTTTCTGCTAATCTTAGCGACATTAGTATAAAAAGGAATCTATAAAAAATATTTTTTTATAAAATCAAGGAAACTAAATATTTTTTTTGTTCTTTTTGCATACTTTCTCCATATTAACTCTTATATAAGTAATTAATTCACATTAAAAAGCTAAAACTAAGCTCATCTCCACTACACATATAATATAACATAATATAAAACAAAAAAAGCTGACCGATTCAAAAAGAAACGCCAAAGCTGTCAAACAGCTAGCGCTGACGTAGAACCTGCCCTGCCTCAACCGCCGGTCGTTAACCCACTGTGTTATTTCGTTTTTTACCCGCATACGAACTAAATGTTGTATGTATGTATGTATGTATGTATGTATGTATGTATGTATGTATGTATGTATGTATGTATGTATGTATGTATGTATGTATGTATGTATGTATGTATGTATGTATGTATGTATGTATGTATGTATGTATAATACCTACGTAATATAAAGAAGTGCGTATGTAGAGTTGGTTGGCCAATGTTGTGAAGCGATGCGAGAAAATTTGATTCAATAAAATATCAAATTTGTTGAATCGGATTGGATTTTTATTAAAATTATGATTCTTAATAAATAAATAAAGTCGATGCATTATGTCATTACTTTCTAAATATATCGTTTTTTAATACAAATATATTTTTTTGTCAATATATTTTACCTACATTTTATTGTATTTCTAATTTACTACCATGTATAATTGTAAGGTGTTTCACATAAAAAATAACATTTTTGACAGAAAAGATTAAATGCCGATAAAATCACATTGGTATTGCTTCGCGATGAAATCAATATTATTAAATTTACTTAAAAATATGACCACCATATACATTTAAATATTCAAGCTACTATTTATTCTATACATATTTAGCCAAAACATTAATGCCTATCAAAATAAGTAGAAAACGGAGTGTCTTAACACTAAATTCCCTCTGACAGCCGCTACATACGGGATAGAGCTTGAAGCTGAAAAAATAGAAAAAATATATATATCTCAAGATAGCACAGTGATTAAATTTCACTGGAGATCAAGCACGGAATATATAAAACATAACTTTGACGTCCAAACCAGTCCATTCCGTAACAGGATTCTCAGTAGCCTTCGGTATTCGACTTAGGATCTTAGTTAGCGAGCATTTAAAAAAAAAGTTGATTTACTTTTTTTTAATTTCGGGCTTACATACAAGCTGTGTAGATTTTCTCACGATTAGATCGCTTTTTTTGTTCTGTGGGACGTAACTTTAAATACATGGATTTAGTGTTCATCTTTTTACTCCTTAACCGGTTTTTTGCCTTATTTGGTTTTTGATTGGTTATGCCATTGTTAAGTAATTAGTACTCTAAATGGTGTAGTCTGTCTGTTTATGTGTTGATTTTAATAAAAAGGATAAAGTGGAAAGTGGAGGAGTGGAGGTATAAAGTGACTTCCTTCGGCCTCTCTGAATTATTGATAAGATCTCGCGCAGCGTGAGTCATACGATAGGATGATTTATAAATTTTAATTATTTTTTTTTTTAGACAAGATACTCTATTTTAAACAAGATACTCTTACTCCCTACTTTCTGCTGCATTTTCAAAATTAGCGTCGTCTCTATCTATTTACTAGAGTGAATAATTAATCTCCCAAGTTTGAATCGAACCTACAACCGTCGCTTTCATTGAAAGACGGCCTTATATTAGGGTTTTCAATCCAATAATAAAATAAGACAACTTTGCTCTTACACGTAAAAATAAATTCGCCTTTCTATTAATATACCTTTCAAAACCCTTTTACCATCTGACATTAATCATAATCTGATATTTAATATCAACTTTGTAGATAAATGACATATTAAGAACCAAAAATAATATATGTGATTTAAATAAAATATAATATAAGAAACAAAATTACTTAAATCTGACTTCGTTTGACGTTACCTAGAGGCTGGAGAAATGTAAGTTCTTAGTTATATATTTTATTTTATATTTTTCTAAATGATTGTGAGCTAAATAGAAACAAAAAGTATTTATTTTATTTATTACTTTTTTAAATTCACTTTGTTCTTATTATTTCATATATCCTGATTGCAGATACACTACATCTTTAGTCTCCTAACCAATCTTAATTGAGAAAACGCCTAATATTTCTATAAATATATATTTTTTCCATTTTTTATGATGCCAGAAGGACACTAGCATTAAGACACTCCGTTGCCAACTCTCCGACATTTTTTTTATATATTGCGTATAAAAATAATTTAAATATAATAATTCACCGAGTGAATCGATTCCACAACCATCATATTTGCAGTCAAACGCTGTTCCACTACGCTACCACCACCACCGCACAAAAAATATCTTTCTCATAATATTACTATAATAAAAGTTCTATTAAAAAGCGAGCATAGACAAAACAAGATGGTGGCAACAATTTGCTCTCGACGACAAGACGGGCCAGTTTGTTCCTTTTTATTTTACTTTTCAACCGGATGAGTTGCATCACTTTTTGCAAGCCACAATCTATTTTGCGATCAGTCCATACTCGATGGTCATATTTGATTTTAATCTACGATCGAAATTGTTGATTGGTTATGAAATGTTACAAAACTAGTATAGCTATTACTATTATTATATAAGGTACATATGCTTATTAGATAAAATTAATTATGAAAATATTAAAAAAAAAAAGTTTTATATACCTAATCTGATTTTGAAAATTATAGTCCACTTTCAGAAATGAATGAAGGAAATAATTCTTTACTTTTCATATATATAAGTTTTAATTGTAAACAATCAGCACAGCTGTGTTGAAATTATAATGTAAATATTATAGAAACAATGAAACGCGGTAGTAAACATGTTAAAAAAACAACAAAATCTTTTAAGAATGTTTTGAATTCTTCTCAGCTATGAGTAACATTCATGCTTTAAATCTAAGACCAAATTATTTAATACTTTAACTATTGTTATAGTATCTATTATAATCCAATAGATTATATTATACAGGCCATCCTAGCGATATGGGACAGCGTCTGACTGTTAACGTGGAGGATGTAAGTTCGATTCCTGTTCAAGGAAAGAAATGATTTCCATTTTCCCGCACTGCTAAGACGAAGCGCGGCGTTAATTTCCGCAATCCTCCTCTAATTCTGCGGAGTAACGTGTGAAACCGCTTATAATTTAAAGTGTATTAAGAATTCACACAAATTACAAGATCAGACAGAAAAGGCCATCAATGTATGTCTGTAGGAACAAGATGAATATCTTATTATATAATCGAGTTCCCTTTCTCTTGACGAATCTGTATTTGAATACATGACCTCAATACCATTTTCAACAACCTATATTTACACACATGTACCTATATAGATATCTTAATATACTTTGTAAGTCACAATAAGAATTTAATGAATACCTTAATTAAAACGGTTAAGTTTAAAAAATAACAAAATAGGATTTCAACCCACACTTCTTGAATCCGTTCAAGGTATGGTCGACTAAGCTTTAGGTTCTTATCAAATGTGAAGTTTACTATGCGATTACTATAACTTTTTTCATTAGTATTTTTGTAGATATATTCAAAATTGTAGAAAAAGATGATAACATATAATATTGTAAATTACTGCAAAATAACAATACATAAATGCATATTGAAATAAAAAAAAATGAAATGGGTCATTCGATTTCGGGCTGAGCGAAAGTGTCAGGTTTTTTATTTCGCTTACTTTCGTCTGGAGGCCGCGGTCACTGGGAACTTATTGTTGGCTTAGGCTGTACTTACGATGAACTTCTATTTTTTTTTAAATTAAGGTTCTTTTTTTTAAAAAAGGTGAGATGTTTTTAGTACCTATATGAATAATTCTAAAAAAATTGGAAAATGTGTAAGTTGTACATAATATATATTTTAAAGTATTTAGTTCTAAACTTAGACTGAGAAACGGAAAATATGAGTGATTTATCACTTAGGTCTTTTAACTAACTGAAATTAAACTAACACTAATTGTCACTCATCTGAATAAAGAAAAGTCAAAAGAATACATTTATGAGAAATGTAAATTATGCATCTTTAAATATGAATATATAAAATAACTTTTTAAGTTATATTTATTTATGAAGCTATTGCATCAAAAGTTTAGACCATTTCATTTTACAATATTTCGAGATTCTTTTTACTAAAATAAAAATGCAAGTTTAAATATGTGATTCATATTACAAAAGGCGAATTTGCTTTTACGTTTATTATTTTGAATATCTATTATCATACAAAATAACTAGAAATATACTAAAATTATTTATGTAACTATTTTTAAGGGTTTACCTTATATAGAAAAAATAAATAAACGCTCGATTATTCGCGGTGTTGAGTTACGCCACTCAACACGAAACGTCTTAACCTTGGACAGAGGGTGGAGATCTGAGTGCCTAGACACTAAGTTCACTACATCTAATAATATTTATATATTTATTAAAAAAAAAAAAACAAAAAATGTCGTGAAAGCCAGAAGTCAGTGAGCACGCGGCCTAATGGGATGTTAGCAAGCAGATGTTTTCGCAAATTGAGTTATGACTCACTCTTCACTCATACCCTGTCCTTTTTCCACGTATTATTTTGATTTCGTTATACATACATACATGTATGTATGTAACAATTATGTATGACCTAAATTATGTTAATTAATATCTTCAAGATATATCCCGCATATAGCAAGGTTGGAAACTGGTGTTAAGACACTCTATTCTTTACTTTCAACCCAATTTGCAAGTTTGCATTTTTTCACGGAACTTAACACCGCATGTTGCCTTGTTGTCAGAGCGAGAAATGCAAATCAAATCCACGACCACTTTGACGATTTTGATATTGAATGAGTTAAATTAGTGTAATTTATCATATAAGTTGTATACTATTTTTCTCTTTTTAAATGATTGCTGAGTAGACAAAAGCATGGTGACCAGTCTCTCTGTTCCTTACTTTCTTCGTAGTGAATTTACATAACAACGTATTTGAACTACGTATAGCTTATAGTTTTAAATTGTCTCTATAATAGTTACATTTTTAAAAAAATAATATTTTTAATATAAATAATGACTATTCCACGTGCTTTCCAGATAAAGCTCACTAAATGAACAAAGCTTTCAAACCAATTGATGTTCAATTATTTTCAGTTTATATTATGTTTATTTTATTTGCTCTCATTACAGGAATCTTGACATCGCCATGACAACTAATAATGGCTTATTTTCTCATATCAGATTATTATAAATGAATTTATTTTTTATGTTTTGCCTTCACTTATTTATTTTAGCCAATTTTATTGTTAAGACACTCCGTTCTTCACATTTTTCAGAATTTAAGGCACGTTAAGTGGCGTAATTCAACCCAGTCTTATACACCGCGAGGGTATGGTTTATATTTATTATCTATTCCTATGCATTTCTTATTTTCGTGAATATAGTGAGTAGGAATTATAAAAAGTCATAGATATTAATATACCTTTAAATATTTGATGAAAAACATATATAGATTAAATTTAAGCCTAGAAATAACAAAATTAGTAAGTAAATAAACATTTTATTATATAATATTACAGATTCGATGTCCTCGAACAGGTGGAGAACTAGAGACGCCCACGTGATGATATTGTGTCAATACCGGAATAGCGTAATAGTGTAAGTAAGCATTGTGGTTTTAGATTCGATTTTTAGATGAGTTCTTTATATTTAACTATTTATGACCAGCAACTTTGTTTGCGTGGACTTTAAGAAAATCTAAAATACCATTCTTGTAAGAATTTAGAAAAATCGTTTCTTAGTGCTCCCCCGTATTCTCTTAACTAACAACTTGCAAAATTTAAACTTTTTTTCTAACCTAACCTACTAAAAGCGGGATATAGCGAGAAGTTAAAAAAAATAGATATATCTATAGTTATATATTATATTTATAATGTATAGGTTACTATAAAGTGGGACATATAAAACCGGATAAAGCAAGTATAGGAACGTAGGAAACATTTGATTGCATGCAGACCGGAATGGCGTCGTAACATTGACCGTTCCTTCTCAGGTTCGACTTGACCTTTCACTATTTTATCTGTGGTTACAATATATATACTTATACGTATTTAGTTGTATATTCTGTGGTATTTGTAACAGATTATAAATTAAATATAGATTAACGAAAAATGTATTTATACTTATTTTGTTTTTATGGCTATTGTGGAGATTAAAATAGTTTAAAAACATACATTTCGTTAATTTTGTAGTTAAGAATAGGTAGTTTTTAGAAGTCTGTCTACTAAATTAAGTTTTAACAGTTTGAACTTGGAAGGTGCAAGAGTCGCAGGTTCAAATCTCGATATTTTATTGTTTTTGTAACGTCTACGTTTTCTAAAAAAATATATATATAAATACCTATTTTATTCATCTCACAGAACGCATTACGCGTCGCGTAATGTACGAGTATGAAGTAAGTATGACCTGCGACGGCTTGAGTCGATTTCAATTTGATGTCAAAACATTCGTAAATTATGTTTTTACAACCAAAATTACTTTAAGAGTTAAACGCACTTTGTCTCGTTTAAATCTAAGTGTTATTGTAATGAAGTATTTATCTTAAATTATATTAAAATGTTAATGACACAAGATCTGCACTTGACATTTCAAAGCTTCCTCGACACTCGAGATTTTTGTACAAGTATAATTATACGGTTTAATGTACAGTGGGGAGTGAAAATAAGGTGAAATGTCAAAATCATAAATAAATATCGGTGCCGAATTTTAATAATAATATTATAATACTTATATATTTTATGTTAATATTTATTTCGGTATTGCAACAATGTACTGTAGTGACCTTTGAATAATATTTTTGCATTTATTATTATTACCAAGTCGGTTTAAGTTTTTAGTTGTTTTAATAAGTTTCGTTTTTCCTTAAATTATTGTAAGAAATAAGCCAAGTATTATAATTAATTTTTTGCTCTATTAATCAGCAAGATTAATAACATTAATTTAAATAAAGATTAACAACAGTTACTTAACTTATCAAAAAACATCTAACCTATACATATCTAATATGACAAATAATCCTCAATAGATATAAAAAACAAAAAAAAATTAAATAAAAATGTCTAATATGTCACCATGCTAAAGTTAATTAAGTATAATAATATTTAAAAAGTTTAAAACGTATTTGTCACGTCGCTCGTCTAAGCAAGATGGCCGCCGTAGTAACATTGACAGTTGTGTAAGTTCGCCTTGGCCGAGCGCGCGCGCAAGGACTCGCGCCAATGAGGGCGCGAACTTGGAATTGAATTTGGAATGCTATGTTCCTTTTAATATTTAAAAAAATATATATTGATTTATTATGCCACAAATTCTTTTTTAATATGCAAAATGAAATTTTTGACACTTATAAAAAAACATTTATGTAAAATTATTTAAATAAATCATTTGTATAATATTTAAATTACATATTAATTATATGCCATGAACACTGAACTGGTTTTGGTATTTTTTAAGTAATAAGCCAATATTTGTATGCATTTTGACGAATCATAATTCACGAAGCTAAATTTAGATTGTAAATCGCAAGTGATTTTATCAAATTCTCTGAATGCGTTCATGACCCGCTTTCATTTATTTATATAATTCAAGGACAATCAACAGCACAAGATAAATCAACAGTTATTATAATTTTTATTCGAAAATTATGATAACACGGTATTTTTAAATATTAATATAATTCGTAAAAACGCTATAAAATATAGAATAATATTTATTTTTCGTTCTAATAATAATAAAAATTGATTTATTTTACGTGTTATGTGTTATTTATTTATTTTTAAATAAGTTTATGGTCGTTGTGGTAAAGGGACGTGCATTAAGATATTTCAAGCGCCAAAAAGTTTCCGACGGCCGATTTTTAGCCTACGACCCGCGTAGCCCCGTAGCGACATTAAGAAACTTCTATTAAAACTTAATAAAACTAAATAATTTATAGATTTTAGTAAGCACCCTCTAATAAAGTACTAGAATAATTAATTTTAAATTTAAAATAAGCAAATCAAAACAATTAAATATGAAAAAAAAAGACTTGGCTGTTATTGTTTTCAAATGCACGACCGAAAGAAGTTAACAATATTTTTTGTTAGAACAAAAACAATAAAAAAAAGATTGAATATTTAAATATGTATTAGAAATCTAGAATGGCATTTTCACTATGCCGTCATTGGCCTTCGGTCAAAATATAGGTTGCAATTTATTAACGCACACACGCGTCGAAACGCACACGGCCATGGTGGAGTCATAGAAAAAAGAGCGGGACAGATAAACAGTAATGAGGGGAGGGGATGCCGGGGGGGCGAGGGGGGAGGGGGTGGACCACAAAAAATGTGCGTAACCCTCACACACTCTACGGAACCCAAGATTAAGACGAACGGACGAAATTTCTTTTGTTTTGCCGAATTTTCAATAGTTATTCGAGTACTTACATGCGTCAGAGGTGGCCTGTTCCTCCTCGGTCCAGTTTGTCACTTCGGTGGTAATTTTTGATGGTGGTAAAAAAATTATTTGGAGTTAAAAAACAACGGAAACAACAAAAAAGTTCCGTTCGAACTGGTCACGTGGTCATAGACACTGCCCCGCCACACTGTCACTCGACAAACTCATCACGATCGTCACAAAACACCAAATATTTCTTTTATTTATTATATCTTAAAATTAGTTCGGGCCCTACGTTTCCATTTGATATGTGTGCATCGCAGCGGAATATACAATAACAATTTAAGTTAGAAAAAATCCCAAAAATATTTATCTAATATTAAAACTTTAAGTGCACTACACGATATGAATATAATTTTTTTTATTTAATTCTTACAAAATATAGTTCTTTATAATCAATAATAATATTTTTTTTGATTTTAGTGTTGTATTTTGGAGGTTTTTTTCGGTTTACGCGTGTCGTGGTAGTGAATGGGAGCGGAAATGCGACTCTCTACTGATTGTGCATAGACGGCACTGCACCGACGGCGCACACTGTACTAGCGTGCGTACTTAGCCATTACCTCGTATTTACTGCGACTCGCTGACGAGATATGCGCTCTTGATACTTGATGCACCGGCCTTTGTTGCATTTTTTGGATTTTTTTTAGTTCTTTTTTTGGGTTTTTAGGTTTGCTTAGTAGGGCAATTTGGTGTTAATTGGATTGTGTTACAAAAAAAAATATTGCTGAATTTTTTTCGAAAAACCACGTATATAACGAAAAAGAAGGCTCCAATTTAAATAAATATTAATAACATACTGTGAACTACTATATTCTACAATATTTCGTGTATCTGACAGTTGCAGAAACATTAAAAACATTGTTCTGAAAGTACACAATAATGTTTGCGTTATCAGATACATAAATAGAAGTTCGTTGCACGGCTCTAGACGGTTCGATCGCGGTACACGACACACATGCGCAGAATGCACCGTCGTTTATGCAACCTTTGCTAGTGTGAGTGCTCGCTTGTATTCGAACCTCGACCATTTGAATAGCACCCGCCTATCATATCTCCTGTACGCACGAAAACACATTCAAATTTGGCCGCGTATCCACAAAACTAGTGAAATTGCGTGAAATTTCGAAAAAATTGGTAACTTTAAAATAGAAAGATTTGCGTCTGTGTGCAAAGTGTTTGTGTTAGTGTGCACTTTTTTATCGTTTTTTTCTCAGAGTGTGGGTGCGTTCAATTGTATAGACGTCGCCTGTGTGTTAGTGCGTCTGTTCACGGACGTAGCCGTGTGGGTAGTTCTTATAAGAAATGGTTCCGTGAAAAATTTTGTGGGAATCCGTATAGATGGCGCTGGGACTGATGCAAATAGTACCATCAAAAATTATTTTTGGACGACGCCAACCTGAAATGGTCTCTATCTTAATAAATATAGAGATTATTTTAATACAATAATTATATTTTAAAAATTTCGAGTATAGCATGACTATACCCATTTTCCAATCGTGATGGGTAGCCATTTTATTTCGTGACGCGTTCGAGATTATTAAAGATAATTATTAGTTTGTTAATGGCACTTAATAATAACAATTGTAATATGAGGATGTGATCGAAACTGAGTTGATATTTAATTGCGATTAGTTTTAATGTTAGTTAACGTAAATTTATAGCTTTCTTGGATGAAAAAGCACTTTCTAGTGATACTTTCTTTTATATGGGGCTATTTTAGTCTAGCTTAAAACTAATGATTGTCATAAGCTTATAGTAAAATTATTTTTTAGTGGTGCATTTGATGAGTTTCTCGCTGGGTCTGCCTACTGCTTTCCGAGCCGGTGGTAGCTTCATATAGGACTGACAAAACAGACATTTTTATATGAATTGTATATATTTCCTTTTTTTTTGTAAAAATAAAAAGAGATTAGTAGTATTTTCTGTTTTATTCTAGTAATGGGTGTGGGTTATTAATAACAAGGCTTAATATAGATTGCGTTAGTTAACTTCTGATAAGTTAATTAAAAGTATTGAAACGGAGTGATGTAGCACTTAATACAAGTGTGGCGCAGCGGCACCTCTGACTGTAACACTGGGTTCCTTCTACATGTGCACTAAGTAACAATAAGAAAACGTAGAGTCATATCACTACACTACAAGTGAAAGAACAATTTACATGTAAAAATATTTAGTAATGGCCACCAGTCAACCATACGGTAGCAAGCGGGCACTCTAAGAGGTGTTAGTCAAAGTTAATGACATATAATGTGACGATTTTCACACTTAGACTTGTTAGCTTGACAAATATTTCACTGGCTTGTGTTACACAACCATTAACACGGCGAATTGTCTCTGAATACTTACCTATATAATATATTTATGTTGTAGCAAACGTATAAGAGGCCATCGTGGCTCAGGGACACAAGCGTACTACTGTAATCGAGACGGTTCTGGGTTCGATTCCCACTTTTGGGAATAAAATATGTGATGTTTTCATTTTCTCAATCTGGTAACGAGATTCGCCATTCAACACGCAATGCTTTGTTAATTCAGCGGAAAGTGGAGAACGGAGTGTCGTAACACTAGGTTATCAGGTTTCCTCTGCTTACCATGTTATGTTCGATATACAGCGTTAAGTTAAAAAAAGCGTACAAATTTATCGATGTAGCTTGATAAAAATATAAGGCTTAGTGGTGGTTTAAATTCTGCTTAAATTTAAGTGTGAAATAACATTTAAAATGTTAGAAAACATATGTTATTTTATTTTTTATTTTGGGAAGTTAGATAGACACTCTGTTCTTAGTGACTGAATATACTTAAATATTGTTGTGATAGATAATATTAATTAAAAAAAATAGAGAATAAAAGTAAACGTCATATATTTTTTTAATATTCATACTACGAAATCTACTATTTTTTAACACTAATCAGAATCAAAGTAACTAACACTGGCATATTAGTTTATAATCAGTTACCAATCGATCAATACCATCGAGACCCCAATATAAAAAAAACGGAAATCTTATAAAAATATGTCCAAATTAATTTTTATTAGGACGACGAACTTAAAATTACTTTCAGTCGGTACATTTCTCTAGAGGACAAGAAAGACACTTTAAGTTCGGACCACTTTATTTAGCCGGCGGTTTCTAAATATATCTACTAAGCATTACTTTACGATGGACATCTGACTCAGTGGTAAATAGAAGTAAAGGTTCTATGGGATACGAGTTCTTTTCGTGCTTATCGTAGTAGGATAAGAAGTTATTAGTAAAAGGGAAAGAGAGAGAGAGAGAGAGAGATTCTTTTGTTCTAAATTAATATAAAATAGATAATGGAATGATATTTGTATACTTATATCCACCGCTGTGGTAGAATAAGAGCGGCGTTGTGTTACGCCACTCAAGGAGCAATATCTCGAAAATTGGGTAGTAAGTGTGCTGTCTTCACTTTGCCCACGCTTAAAAATATAACTTAGCAGACTATCTCGTAATGGATGTAAATAGCCCTACGCTGCTGTCTTACTAGAGCAGAGAAATGTATGAATTTAGATATAATCGTATTACCCAAGCGGAAATTGAATTCAAACCCAGATCGCTCACAACCATTCACTATTCTACCGCACCATGATGGGTCTTAAACAAAACATTGAAAGCTATAAAAATATTTATTAAACACTTATATAATTTCAATCTTTCTCGCGCCCTGTATAGTAAAACAGTGGACAAAAAGCTTAGTGTTACAGCACTCCGTTCTCTATTTTTCGACTAAATATATACCGCACTTAATCTAACCAGAGGGAAAAAACTAAAATAACTATAATATTATCATTATTTTTAGGGATAAGACTAGAACCTGCAACCGTCGCGTTTAAAATCAGATCCTATCCCACTACGCCTAAATGGCCTCCATACAAAACATAGAAAGCTATACAAATATTCTTTACACAAAATTTCATCTGCTTCATTATTTTCATTTTAGGGTGTCACTGACAAGGCGTCACGGTTCAGTGGTCACGTGGGTCGTCTGTGAGTGACGTCTTCGAGTCCCGGATTTATTGACACGTAAGATATGGAATATAAAAAAAATACTTTAGGAAAATATATTTTGTAATGTCATTATTGACAAAATAGCCATTGCGTACAGACAGGAGTGTTTTAATACTAGGTTCTCTCTGCTTACCTTTTAATACTTTAAAAGGCTTTTATATTATAAATCAGCTTCACGCTTTATCCCACCAGTGTAGGCAGAAGACACTCTGTTCCCCATTTTTCGCCAAATTCTAGAAATATTGCGTGTTGAGTGGCGGAACTCAACACCGCGCTTTACCTAAGAGAAGTTATATAAACGCCAATCATAATTCAATAACAAAACACTGTTGAGGCCATTGTAGCGCAATACCACAGCGTCTGATACATCTATAAACCCGACGGTTTGGGGAATTAATTATTTTCATTTCCTCGTTCTAGCGACAAATCAAAGCGCGGTTTTAAGTTCCGCCACTAAACAAGCAATGTCTCGAATATGTCTTAACGCTAGGTTCCCTCTTCACACTCTCTAAAGCTCTCTTAGTGCCTACTGCCCTACATTCTCCAAGGAATCTACATACTAAATGCTAACCTAAGATAGGTTCTACGAACATTCGTTTCCTCTGTGCGTAGTCTGTGAGGCAGTTACTAAGTGACAGAAGAGGTTTGTAAAAATTGATTGTTTTTTGTTCAGTGGCAGAACTCAACGCTGAGCTCTGTTTTCTTACTAGCGCAAGGAAATGAAAATAATTTTCTCCCTCTAGTGGAAATTGAATCCACAACCATCGTGTTCGCTGTAAAACTATATAACACTACTCCACTACGTCTCCTAAGATGGTATGAAGAGAAGATATTTTGAAATTTCCTCTTTTTTGTCCACGAAAATGACGTTTACGTCCGTAATTTAACTGAAAAATGCCAAAATACACGACTTCTATAATAAATAAAATTTCTTTTACCGTAAAAAAACGTAAATTTTTACGACAATAATAAATATACGTATATACTCGTACATAGGTATATCGTACGACTTTTTTGGAGCTACATTTTTACAGTGAACGCAGATATTGCTAGCTGGTGCGTATTTTTATCGGTTTATTGTAATCTACGGAGTATCGGCCGTCAGTGGATTTTAGCCTTTTTCAGGTTAAGTGCCTTTTAAAAATAAAAATAAATGCGAAAGCTTAATAGTTGGTTGTAGTTGTGTTAAATATATTGTAGAGTTTTTTCAAACTTCGCTATTTTTTGGGAAAAAATATTTGTTTTTGGTATACCTATAGCGGCTGTAGTAAAGCTTAGTAGTTTTACAAATCTATAGCCTGATTGTCCGTTTTAAACGATTTTTCCAATTTTGCAACGAAACCCTCTTGATGAAGCGGGACAGCATCAGAATGGTTGTATCTTAGATCTCTACTACGGGTAATTATTATATTAAATTTATTTTTATTTTCTCGCTTAGATTTTTTTAAATTTATTTTGTGTAGGAAAGATAAGGTTACCGCAGCACACGGGCCACGTAACTGTAAGTGATCACAGTCACCGACCCCGTGTAACACCAGTGGAGCTACAGATGCGTTGCCGGCCTTTAGGGTAGAGGTAGACGCGCTTTTTGAAGGTACCCACGTCGTATAGACCTGGAAACACTGCCTCAGGTAGTCTAGATATTCCACATTTGTGTGTCACGTGAATTTGTGTCCTACACAAACGCATAATAGTGGAGTGGTTCCTATCCAGATATTGGGGATGGTATTTAAGCTTGTGACGAAATGTACGGTAACAAAATTTAGCGACGGGTACCAGATCTAACAGTTCCCCTGAAGACTACCTATGAAAAAGGCGGTAAAGCTACATAACGACGAGACGATGCAACGCAAAGCCAGTGCCAGCATAGTGACTAGTTTCACTAGTAGTGACTAGTACACATAGTGGTAAACAAGTGCGGCGTTGAGTTTCGCCACTCAACACGTAATGTCTCTAAATATAGACGGAAAGTGGGAAACGAAGTGCATTTTTCAATATTTTTGGAAAGAACGAGAGAGATTTTCCGATTTTCATTTTTTATGCTGATATATAATCTCTATGCCTTTCGAAACGGTTGCAATATAAGCAAATCATAATTTTATAATGTCTAAAAACTGAAACAAGGATCAACTTAAACTGTGGAATATTTTTTATTAATAACCATTTACAAAAAAAATGTGTACTATGTATGACCTTTCATTACGTAACTCAACGCCGCCTTTTACCTAATTAGAGTAGTAAAAAAAAAATATGGGATTGAAGATGGAAAAATTTTTGCATATAAAGTTAAAAGTTATTATTAATTTTACTTGAACTTAGACACAATATAATATTTTGCTAATATACTGAGTATAGTGAGTACATTTTCTATAGGTACGTAAATTATAGCATATATCGCAGGATGTAAGCCTGAAACCTTACACCAATTAATTACAGGAAATCTTACGCGTTCAAGATTTAATACTTGTATAAAATATTGTTTTCGTATCCTTATGTATAAATGGATATCTATTAAATTTTAATTTTAAATAAACAAGATATTTCATATATTGAGATTAAACGTCCGTTTTAGTTTGAAAAAAATCACTTATAATACAAGAATAAGAAGTTATATATTTATAAATATGTAAATCAAATAAGCTACACACAAAAAGCTTAACAAAAATTGACAGCTTGCCTAACAATATTAGACTAACTAAATTAAGAGACAAACTCGTGGACAATGAATGAGGCGACGAGAAAATCGTTACATTTTCTTTTTCAGCTTATAGCAAGGGTATAAGGCAGATGGGAACCTAGAGCTAAGACATTCCGTTTCCTACTTCCCGCTGAATTTTCGCGGTATTGCGTGTTGAATGGCGGAACTGAACGCCGCGCTTTTGCCTTGTACTACAGCAAAGAAATGAAAATATTAATAAATAATAATTCATCCTCCCGAGTAGAAATCGAACCCCTAACCGTCGCGTTACGTTCACACGCTTGCCCCGGTGCCCCGACGGCCTCGTTACGTTTAAATTTGAAATACAACCAAGTACACTATATAAAACAGTTGCACACGCTTATCGCATAGTGCACAAACCTCATACGACGCGTTAGAAGCTCTAAGAACTTAAATGCACTTACGAAAAAACTAGAGCAAATTCCTTTTATAGAAGCCGCCATGACACTTTTTTTGTCGCCGACCTAAGATGGCGCGTCTAAAACAAAAGAAGTATCGACCCCACCCACTCGCACGCAAAAAATCGGCAAAAAAAAGGAAAATTCCAGCAAAATCCTAATATAACAGATTTCCAAAAAAGGGGGGGTAAAAATAAAATGGCATAGGATCGGGACGCGGGACATATAGTCCCGCAGCGGGCATGCAAAGTCGTATAACAGTAGCACAGTTACCGAGAAAGGCATCAGGCGTCCACTTGTTGCTTTTGCCAACTCTCGCCTCCACGCTGGTAAACTTCGGCTATTCACCCCCACTTGGTCCAATTATCCGCACTTTGCGATCCCGGGAACGGAATTTAAATTCCTTTAAGCTTTATTTAACTTTTAATCTAACTTAATTATCTAATTAAGCTATTTTTTTCAAGCACAATCACTACGCGAAGCCTTATAGCATAACTTACGGAACTTTTAAAGGAACTGCAAATATATTATTATTGTTTTATTAGAACAAACGTCAAATTTCGCGTTTTTAGTTAGTTTTTATACTGTATTTATACGTTATATTAGACGTACAATCGATATAACACCTATTACAATCAACTCTCACAGCACTTCACCGTCTTAGAACTCGCAAGACACTTGGACCGCACTTACAAGAAACTCGACATATGTGTTATTATCAAATATATAATTTCCGCGATTTTGGTATCGAAATTTATATGGAATTTTATTTTTTTTTACATAGATTCCAGTAGTGGTATATTAGTCGGAGGTTTTAGAATTTAGCTTGTGATTGCGGAGCGTAGAAGTTGCATTAGTGCACGCCGGGGTTGCAACAGGTTGTTTGGCGAAGGCACGGAACGACGCATGCGCCCTGTGCGACCGATGCAGCGCGCCACAGTGGCACTAAACGTGATTGTATTTAACTTTATATTTACATGTTTTTGTTTAAATTTGTGGGATTTAAGAGAAATTAATATTTTGAGAAATTAAATTCTATTTAGTTAGGATCGCTTGTGTGTATGTTTGTGTACTATAATGATAGTTCAACTCACAAAGTTAAATCTAACTGTAATTCAAAATAAATTATGTATTTTTAATATTGTCCTAAATAATTTCTACCTAAATGTTATACAATATTAACATAAAATTCTATTTAATACAATAAGGGCTGCTCTGGCAGACAAAGCGCAGCGTTAAGTTCCGTCTTAAAAAATAAAAGTAACCGTCTTAACACTAGGTTCCCTTTGCCTACCCCACTATATACGAAAAAATTAAAAAAAAAAACTACTCAAAACGTAACCAAAACAACAGAGTGACACAACACTATACTATCCATTCAAAGAAAAAAACAATAGATAATGAAGAAACAGTATAAACAAAACGCGACTATTGTAGAACGAACCTTGCATTGCTCTTGCCCTCCATAGTCGAATGTAGAATTAGATAGAGCCTTTATCTCTGAATACCCATAGTAGCTGATACTAATACTATTTTACTTGTAGAATAGTGTTATATATAATTTTTGTTAGTTTTTTTTTAAGTGATGCATTTATTTCTTTTCCGCTTTTTGCTTTGTTAAGATAGGGAAAATATATTTTTTCCTTTTTAGAAAGAGCGAAGAAAAAAAATAAAAATTTTAAATGTGTCATTCCCCCGAATGGGACCGAACCTACAACCGGCGCGTTTACAGGGACGTGCGTACTTGTGCTGCTGCGGCACATCTGCCTTAAATATTATGTAGAATTCAGAAAGCTGATTCCCTACTTGTCAGTTAGGTTGTAGCGACATTATTTGGATGTAAACGAAAGTTATTTATATCTGGGATCAATATAATATTACTTTGTTTCTACTAGGTACATTTCTTGAAAGGACCTCATAACGCAAAGTAGGTAAAATAAAAAAAATAAATCAGCTTCACGCTGTATCCCGCACGTTGCAGGGTAGGCAGAGAGAACCTAGTGTTAAGACACTCCGTTCTCCACTTTTTGCCGAATTTTGGAGGCATTGTGTGTTAAGAGGCAGAACTCAACGCGATGCTTGTGGGTTCACTTCCCACGGGGGGGGGAGAAATAAAAATATTTAATTCCTACGATTGGGAATCGAACTAACGACCGTTGCGTTTAGTCTGTCACTTGGACGTTGCGCCACGACCGCCTCATACAACACAAATATAATGACTAAATACATGAAGTAATAGACATCCGAACTCTAAATGGCCTTTATCGAGTTATCTGTCGTCCTTTCGGACATCCGTATTGGATTAGTGCTGGGTCCTTGTAACATTTACTGTTAGTATTTTATAAATATAGACCATAGATATGTTTGCGGTGATTGCGGGTTCGATTTTATTGATGTTAACATTTAAAACTGTTTTAGGTAGAATATATTAATGTATAAGTTAGTAGTTTCAAATATCTCTACTTAGGCAAATTATATTTAAAAGTAAACTTAAAAAGCCAACTTATTACGCCGAATTCTTATATCTGTCAAAAAATGCTAGTTTCTCTCTGCCTATACTACTGCAGGTAGGATACACTGAGAAGCTTAAAAAACAAAAATAATATTAAATATAAACATTATTCCAAAAAAAATTGAACCCACAACCATTGCAAATCGACCATTACAAATTTATAAAATACCATCCTGCTTTATGGAGACGTGTAAAGATATAATAGAATGATAGTCTACATAGAGTTTTATATAATAAAAAAAGCCGTAGTGGCGCAATGGCACAAGCGTGTAAACACGTCGGTTGTGCCTTCGATTTCTACTCGGGGGAATGTAATATTCTATATTTTCATTTTTTCGCCCTTAGTAGTAAGACAAGGCGCGGATTTGAATTTCGTCATTCAACACAATGTCTCGATAATTTGGTGGACAATGGATGCTAGAGATATGATATCTCTGCTTAGCCTGCTATTCTAAAACTTTGAATGAAAATTTGTTAGTGTAGAAAATCTGTATCTACGCGAGCGAAACTGTTTGCGAAATTTCGGTGAATAAGATAACTTTTGTTGAATTATTAACTTTTGTATGTTATATTAACATTTATAAGTAGCTTTATAGTGAGTTCATATTTAAGAAATTTAATATTTTGTTCTCGTAGAGAAAATGAAAAGTATAAAAAAAACTATACTTGCGTATTTTTACACGCTGTATAAAAGAAAGTTAGACATAGGGAACCACGTACGCACTTTTCGAGACATTACGTGTTATGTGGCGAAACTCAACGCCGCAATGCATTTAGTTTTGTTATAAATCGAGTAATGGAGATATGGAGGAATGAATGCTCCGAGTGGGAATTCAACCCACAACTGTCGGTTTACACAAAAAAAAATTACTTATATCTTTTTATATATTCTGTTCTCGCCATTAAGCACGATACAAAAAAAAATGGGAAAAAAAAGAAATAGCAAAAAATCTGTACAGGTAGTTACAGTAAAAAAAAGACAAAAAAATTAAAACGTCACCTCTATAGAACCACGTAGTCAAATTTGAAGATCTTATAGAGAACGGTAAACTGCGAAAGTAATGAATATTTATATCCGCCCAACAAGTATTAAAAGCTGCAAGGACAATTTTACAAATTTTTAGGGTTACGTACATAAAAAGAATTAAACTAAATCCTTAGAGGATTATCTACTTTGTTTTCAAAAATCTTTATTGACCAAATAAATGCATACGGCGATGCAGAATTACATTCAATTGAAAAAAAAACAAAAACAAAACAAAACATCCTCAATTTTATTCGTCTCGTTATCTAACCTAATTCGGTACTCCTGTGGATCTACAATTATGTTCTTGGCAAGAAGTAAGAACTCAAATTTTAATTATAAAAAAAACATTATAATATAAAACTTGTGGTTCATTTCATACAAAATGAGTCCATCCGCAAACTTAAGTCTGTTTACTTTCATAAGTTGTACCTACTTCTATCAGACCTACAATTTTGAAATTGATACGGAACCCTAGGTGTGCAAATCCGATTCGCACTTAACCGGTTTTTTTGTACATTTTTAACGAAACTATTGCCCTTATTCACAATAGATGAAGGATTTGGGCTCAGCATCAGTAGCGTGGAGCCGTACAAAACGAAATCAATCTCAAACAAAGTTGAAACTCTCAAAAATGTTTAGTGGCAACTTTGCGTTATAACCCTTTCCTTCATAATATGATTCGTAAGGTATACACACGTAATGGGCGGTAGCGGATTAATAGAGTGATGCATGTTTTTAAAATGTATAATAGTGGAATACTCTGTTCCTTATTAGTTTAGAGATTTTTTTCCTTATAATTTTCTTTTTTATCCCGCACGTAGCATTGTAGGCAGAGGGAACCTAGTGTTAAGATGCTCTTCCATTAAGGCACTTCCATTTCCCACGTTCTTCCGAATTATGAAGGCATTGCGTGTTGAGTGTCAGCATTCAAAGCCACTCATTGCCTCGTTATTAGAGCAAGGAAATAAAAAATATTAAATACTATATGTACAACACAACAATGCACGCTTGGGCCCCTGTACCACGACGGTAATAGAATTTTTCACTAATAAAATGCAAGTGTGCTTCTACGACCAAGAACATTCCTTATTACACCTGAATTACAAAGAGTAATTAGGAATTACAAGTGTGTGATGAAACAGGTCGACTAAAACAAGTAAAACTAATATATTAAATCTATATGCATGTTTATGATATGTTTACATATATTAATATAAAATACATCATTCAAAAATGGGCGGAAAATGGAGAACACTCCCTTCCGTGTTAGCACAAGTTCTTACTCTATCCTGCTTACTACAGTATACAGCGTGAAGTTAAACAAAAAAAAAACAATATCGAAACCGATAATCAAATCCGCTTCCGCCAATCACCATGAGCACGTATCCTAAAACTCCCGTGCAAACAGAACAAACAAAATTTCATGCAAGTAGAGTATGGAGTATGATATTAACTCGTCCGACGTCAGGTTTAATTTGAAAATTTCGAGACCAAATACATGCCTAGGAAAGTTCTAAGCGTAATAAGCTTTTTTTAAGTTTGCTGTATGTACGATTTTTTTAAGTTACCTATGTTTACCAATTAGCTATATGTACAAAAGAAGAGGTGTAGGCTGAGCAACGGCTCAGTTTATATGTCTGTCTTGTCGCATTGGTAGTAGGTTCATTTTCCTCTCTGAAGATTGTTTATTGAGTGCTGCAGTGGGACAACGTCTGACTGTAAATATGATGGTCGTAGGATCGATTTTCATTCGGGAGTAATTAATTATTTTCATTTCTTCAACTTAGGAGACATATTTCTGCATTGGATTCGCCAGCCAACACGCGGTAATGCTAAAACAACCCTGATTACCTTACAAACTACGTGGATTAATTCGTAAATAAAAAAAATATAGAAAGAGTTAGTCACATGTAAAAACAAATTTTTAAAATTATTTTTAGACGTCACCAAAATATTTAATATATTTTAATAGATACTTAAAAAAATACTCTTTGTAACTTTAATTAAATATTTTTATAAAACAAAAAAGAATTATTATTCAATCTAATGATGAAGAAAAATAGAAAATAGTCACTAACCTAATATGTAAACCATGTTTTTAGTCCAACGCTGTAACTCCTTGCGTATAGCGCGTCGTTCCTGCTGACAGCGCGCGAACGAGCACTCCGCCATGGCACACGTGCGGCAACCCTGAGGATTATTTAAATATAGTAAAACATTGTTCTGAAATATTTGGTTGTGGGTTCGAGTCCCACTCAACGAAATTGAAAATGACGAAAGAAAAATGGTTTTTTACTAGAAACCTTTTTTACCAATTTAAACAAGGTAGACTTTGATTGACTTTCAAAAACAGCATTGACTACACTGGAGGAAGGTCACGTATAAAGCGTGAGGATTACTGTGTATGATGGCCTCACTAAGACAAAAAGCTTAGTCAACAGACAGACAGAGGGAAACTAATGTTAAGACACTACGGTCTCCTCTATTCTCTTCAATTTCGAGACATCGCGCATTGAGTGGCGGATTACACCGTCAACAGATATCTTTTGTACGGGCCAAACAGCAAGTATTTTAGGATGCATTAGAATACTGTCAAATACTTTCTTTCATACATTTTTAATAAGACATTTATATTACATATTTATGTACATGGAATTATGATCTAGTTTGGAAAGCGTGTCGTATCCAGGGAATCAGATTAGTTAGGTTTGACCTGATAACTCAAACTCGATATTCTCTTATTTACCATTTTTAGGTTTATTTTGAACAATTTTGGTAAAACGGTTGAAATTTATGTATAATTCCAATAGATGGTTGGCAGCTTTGTAGGAAATTTGGATTTTTACGTAACTTTCTTCTTATCTTTCTTCATTTATAATTTCACGTTGTAACTCGCATAGAGCAGGCCAGACAATGAGTGTTATGACGCTTCGTTTACCACTTACCGCTCAAAATCGAGATATGAGAAAAATATTATTAGAAAACGTATAAAAAATTTAACGTAACGGGATTCAAACCCGCACTTGGACGCTTATACGGGTTTGGATTGTTCCCAAAAGAAGCGATCACTGTTCAATGATTTTTAGTCTCAAAAAACAAACTTCTAAACTTATATAATTAGTTATATAGCCAACCGGAGAACCTACTATTATTTAATCATACGTCACAAAAAAGAAACATAAATAAGTATAACAAACATAGCATTATTTATTACAAAAAATACATCAACATAATACAAGTATTACTTAGAGATCCGTTAGGCGATCCAATTACTATCGTATCGGCGCCGGTGAATGACCCCTGACGGAATTCCTCAAAAACCTCCTCATCAAGGAACACCCTGTATCCCCGAACCACCCGATTTTAACCCCCGAATTCTTATAGGTACGCTTTGAACGGGAGAGTCGGTAAGGCAAGTAGATTTTAGTTTATTATAAGAAATATGGAATTTAACTTTTTTATATTGTTGGACAATGAATCTAGTTAATATAATTAAAATTTAATGTATTTGCTTTATACTACCTTCTTTTTTGAATTAAATTAAATTTAGCTATAAATATAAAAATAACAGGATTTACATCAGTGTATCTTGGAATAACAGTCTAAAAACATTAACCAATTAATACTACTACATCAAAATTTTTATGTTCTCTTCTTTTATTATAACGTTCCGAATGTCTGTCCGTATGGAAAACACAGGAAGAACCTACACACGGATTCGCCTGCCTAAAATTATTGTTATTTTATAGCTAAGATATACATTTTTGTAATATAAATTATAATCTATGTGTTAATCTGATGTATTAGCTATATAACTGTAAAGTTTCATCTAAATCCGTTCAGTAGTTTTTGCGTGAAACTGGAACAAACATCCTCACAAACTTTTATATTTATAATATTAGTAGGATAGGATTTCGATGAACGCTTAGTAAATTTCAATACTGAACGCGGCGTTACTTCGAACTCCAGACGAGGGAGGCAGGGGGTATCGCGAAACTATTCTTATTTTAAAATCTCTCCACGGAATATGCCACGAAGAAGGGTCTTATTTTAAAAATATCACGCCCGACCGAAATTTTCTTTTTAAAACCTAAGGGGGTGGGTGGCTCCCGAAAACCACCCCTCGGTAGCGGCCAGTGATAATTTTCTTATTTTATTCAAGACGCCATTACGCCCGAGTGGGTAGGATATAAAATTATGTGAGGGTTGCAATCGATACGTAAATTGTGTAATTGCTTTTTCATTCGTTTGTGTGGAACTTTGATTTTCAGTTCAGGATTATGTGGGTAGTTACTTACTTACTTAGAAATAAACGTAGCTTAGTCTATATATGTAGTTTTATAATAGTTTGGTAACTCATGAGAAATTACTAACAAAATCCAAAATTGAATAATAAACGTAATTAACTTTAAAATTTAAATTAATCTTTCATCTCAGTGCCATTTACTTCGAATTGAAAGCTTAAGCCTTAAAAAAAACCGTTAAACTCTAGACAAAGGCCACTCCAGACGTTAAAATAACCGAAACGAGCGACAAACAAAACTTGGGAATGGCCGAAAATAATATGAAATTTCACCGAAAATCTTTTTTAAAAATATTCTTCCCAGTGATATTCTTGTTTCAGGACGGTCGTCCATCAAAGGAAGCGATTATATGCAGATTTGAATTATAGCTTTAATATCACTTTGAATTCGTTCGAGATACGTATTGCGTGTTTGATTTTGAATTTGAAATTGCTTTAGGTGTTTACTGAAAGCACAGTTAAAAATCTATGGGTAGTGACTTCGATGCCTACGTGAGTTATCAATATCAATTCATTAGGATGTGAAATTTTGGGCTGCGCATATGTACTGCATCAGCAAAATAAAATGTAAATGAATTTGTATTTTATTTAAAAAAGGAATAGAGAAATTAATATAAAGTCTTGGGGATCATTTCATTCAACTCTACATTGACAGCCAGTCGTTTATTATTATTATTAAGTGTGTGATTGTAAACGCGACAGTTTGTGGGTTCGATATCCGCTCGAGGAAATAAAATATTTAATATTTTCATTTCTACGCTCTGGTGTCGAAACAAATCGCAGGGTTGAGTTCCGCCACCAGAATTCGGTGGAAAATGGGAAACAGAAATTTGTTAATGGGAACAGAGTATCTTGACACTAGGTTTCCTCTGCCTATTTTGCTAAGATTGCAAATGTAATCTTAACTAAACAAGACAAAGCATCAATACTACAAAGAAAACGTTCCGATCCCACAACCAAAAAAAAAACTAATTCTAGCTTCACATTTAATATGTAGCGGTAGAACACACTGTATAAGCAAGCGGCGTTCCGATTTTGCTATTAAGATTGTGTGTGCCTTTACAAAGACTGTCTTCGCCACGTTCACTTTTGAAAATACTTACTTACGAAATAATTACTTTTTTAAGAATATATTTTTTACTTGCATACAAACATGGAAGTATTTTAGTCGCTAGTAATCTTTGAATATGTAGACTACAAAGTGTGGTCACCCTGTATACAAGCTTTAGGTTGTTTTTATCTTTTTGTATGGAATAAAGAGGTAATATGATGCCCTCGTTTTTTAAGACGTTGCAAGTTTAAATTATGTTATTTCATATATAATAAACTATCGTGTTTTATTATATGTAAAATAACATATAGTAAATGTGCAGTACGTATACGTGATGGTAGTAGGTTCGTTCTTCAATATGGGGATGAATCATTATCAGTGTAGTGGCGACCCTAAGCGTTACGTTCGTCATTCATACGCAATATCCCTTCTTGAAATCTCGAACTTGGGCTGAAAAAAGGGGAACGGAGTGTCTTGACACTTGTGTTTCGTGTTTTAAGGTTGCTTGCTTAAATGACACAGTGTAAAACTGTCAACGACTATCATTTCACAAGACAAAAGACGGCGTAGAATACCGCCATTCAACAGGCAATGTTTCGAAAATTACTCTGTACATCTACAATGCGGGATACGGCGTGAACCTATTTTTATCCCTTATTTTTATTTGAACTGAAGACCATCACCATAAATAAAAGTAAAAATGTATTCTGCATACAATTATACCGAAATTAAAATGATGTATAGTAGCTTACATTGTAAGTATTTCCGTTTATTTGAAAATAGACTCTAAATAGTCTGTATAAAGATAGATTTTCTCTTGGTTGTAATTTACAGGTTTAATCTTATTTGTGTCACTGGATCATTGTAACTTTGTTGTAATACACTTTATTTTGACGCTTGCTAAAAATTTGAGTTATAAGAGTTATTTATAGACATAATTATATATAGGAACGTCATAGTGCAGTGGTACAGGGTCTGGCTGTAATTACGACGGTTATGGGTTCGATTAAGAGGAATGAATTATTTTCATTTCCTCGCTGTGGTTGAGTAACGCTACTCAGTACGTAACATATGGAAAATTGGGTGATAAGGAAGGACCGGAGTGTCTTAACATAATGTTCTCTTTGCCTGTCTTGCTATTTGCGGAAACATTCCTTGAAATCGAAATCGAGCTTACAGTCATCGCGTAGGTATACAATCAAACAACGGTACAATGACATCACTATTTAAATACCTTTTCTATGCATATTTAGACTAAAACCAATACTGGAAACCGCAGCAAAAACAGAATAAAAATAAGAAAGAATCTAATACACATAGGGGGTGGAAACTCCCCCCAGCTAATAATATATTCATAATTCCGATTCCTATACATGTTAATTTCCTTTTTTTTACCTTAATTTCTTCTGTAGCCGGCATGTAGTAGGGTAGGTAGAGAGCGCCTAGTGTGGCGGAACTCAACACTGTGCTTCGCTACCAGAGCGAGGGAATAAAAATATAAAATAATAATTTTTCCTGAATAGGAATAGATCTCACGATTGCCGCGTATACAATCACTCGCTGTGCCACTGTGCCATGACGGCCTTAATTTTTTTTTTACTAAAAAGCCTTTAATATTGCCGCCAATTTCAATTGCTGTCAAATTTAGGTTCTCCCTAACTCCCTAGATCAATTTGCGATAACTCGTTCCCCTCCCCTCTCCTTAAGACGCCTCCCTGGATAACTTTGATATAAGGGTGGGTAGAACCCTGTAAGCGCTTTTTGTGAGAATATTATTTGGTTTTCAGGCTGTGCTTTATTTATGCTTATTTGGTTTTGGTTTAGTTTGAATTGTATGGAGGGTAGTTAAGATTTTTTCTAATGGTTGATATTTACACGTATCGACAATTTTTATTTTAATATTTTGAAAAATAAAATAAAAAAAATTACTTGCTGAAAATATTTTTAGCATTACCTGATTTTTTTATTTGAATTTACCTATCTATAAATTGTAGCGTTAAGTTCCGCTGCCCAACTTTAGATATATCTAAAATATGAGACAAGCACACAAAACAATAACATGCCACTATATTGTTTCTATCTACCCGACTTGATAAAAAAAACGAAAAAAAAAAATATCAACCAAAAATTTCCAAAACAATCAGATCCAATACAACAAAACATAATAAAAAAAACAAATCTAAAATGTCAATTACAATATTATCCAGATAAGCATAAGCATTCCCACGATGCGAGACGCCGGTGTGCGTGCATCCACGTATACGTATGGGGGTGTGGCGTGTGTGTGTGCGTGCGTTTGAAATACACCCCCTTGCTCCTTAGAATTGATGTTTTTAATTAGTTCACAACGCTTTTCGTTGGTCGCCCTGTGTTTAGATTTCTTTATTATTCATTTTATTTTAATTCCATTTCATTTGTTTATTAATATTACTTTTTATGCTGTGGCTTCTCCTTTGTTATTGTGTTTTCTGCTAAGGGGTGACAGTAATATAGATTAAAGCTTTAATTATTTATTTCAATTACTTCACTATGGCGTTAAGTTCCGTTAATCAACACGGAAAGTCTCAAAACTATTTCGCCATTTATCAAGACATTACGTGTAAAGTTTCGAAACTCAACGCCGCACTTTCCTTCTTACCAGAGCAAATAAATTATCATATACTATTAGATCTTTTAATTCTTTTATGTTTTATCATTTATTAAGGCCATAGTACCACAGTAGAACAGGTTTTGGCTGTAAACACATTGGTATTTGGTTCGACTCGTACTCGCGGGAATTAATTATTTTTCATTCCCTGGTCTGAATGGCAAAGAAAGGGGTATCTCTCCGCGAAAATACTGTTATTGTTGTTATTTTTTATTGTTATTTACTGTTATTATTGTTATTTAGTTTAAATTTGCTGTTTTTTAAATTTATTTGAATTTGAAAATATGATAAAATAATAACAAAATGCTGATGCGTATTATAATAGCTAAAGCCAAAACTTTAATTGAATAAACATCGCGTGAAACAATTTCGTTAAAGTTCCACATGAAAACGGTAACCCGGCCTTCCTAGCATTGTTCCTGAAACGGCAACTTTCTCGCCGCGTCGCTTTAATATCCGACAAGTGATTTTGGTACTTTGCGCCTGGATGCTGTCTGAGTTATGATTTTTATGGGTTTTTAATAGAAAACAAATCTAAAAATCCCGCACTAAGCGAGGTAGGCAACGAGAACCTAGTGTTAAGACACTCCGTTCCCGACTTTCCACCGAATTCCGGAGATAATGAGGGGCAAAAGTCCACGACCGGGTTTACCGGTACACCAGAGCGAAGAAATGAGAATATACATTTAAGTAGATAAATATTTAATTTTCTCGAGTGGGGATCATATCCACTACCAATCCCTTTTACATTCACACACTTGCGCCACGACAGGCCTATAATATAAAAGATTTTTTTAGATTTGAATGTTGAATGGCAGCACTCAAGAAATTAAAATAATTATTTTTTCCGAATTTTTTCGAGAATCAAACCCACAACTGCCGCGGTTACAGACGCTGTGCTGTGATTGCTTCAATTTTTTACATATTTTCTGTTTAGTGAAGACCAGGTAAAGTCAGGTGATTTTCTTGTACAATAATTCAATAATAAATAAAAAATAGCATAAATAAATAAGAAATAACTATTGCCTTATAAGGAATATTGTTGTTACAACATAAATTGACAACTTCTAGCCGATTATCGAATACTTGTTGATCCTTGACATTTACTAGGCACTAGGCATTTGATTTATAGAATGACTAGTTATATAAGAGACTTTAAGTGTTATTTAATTTTGCTTTACATTATTGTTAATAGTAGAGTGAAGGTAGAGACTGTAGTGTATGGGTTTAAATACTGTCATACATTCATTCATTCCAGACAGTCACTCATTCCTATACGTTCACTGGTATAAGCGAACCTAATCTCGTGCATTATCGACCATGAGAGCCCCGTCAGGAGATATGTTGGTATTTTGCAAATTGAGTGCCTTATAGTAAAGCACAGACTTTAATGTAACCCATCACTGTTTTCTCTAGTCTCTGCTTATTTTCACATACCCCGCTAGATCTCGAAAGAACAATGAAAATCTATTTTACTTACAATTAAAGACAAGATTCATTATTAACCTTTACAAACTTTAAAATTGGAGGATATTTTAAAAATTTGTGGGTTCAATTCTAACTCAGGGGATAGATCTGGTAGGCGAAACTCACACGCAGTGTCTCGAAAATGCACTGGAAAGTGGAGAACTAAGTGCCTTTACACTGCTTTCCCTCTGTCTACCGGGGAAAGGCGAGAAACAGGCTTTTTTTATTTCTTTTAAATATTCCTTTTTATTTTGTAATTAAAACTTTAGAAATTTAAACTTATTTATCTTAAAATTATAAGCAAATTTAGCTACATCAACAAACTAACCAGCTAACTAGACCAAAGTATTTGAAAACTAAATAAAAATTTACCGTATAACAAATCAATACGGAACACGCCATGAAATTCAAATGTGCAGCCATTTTGAAATTCAAATGGACCGTTTTTTAAAAAATGCCGCGTCACAAGTTTGAATTTAAATTTGGAATCTCTTCCGAATCATTGAGAAATTTGAATGTGACCCACAAATATTCAGCCTAGCTTTTACTTTTTTTTTAAATATGAAAAAAGAGTCGAGGCGTTTTCGGTTCAAATGTAAATGCACTTACTTTATGTGCTGTTTCATTTGGAATTTTTAATATAATATTCGTAATTTTTTTACGTATATTTTATTTTTCAGGGCTTAATGGTTACTTGTAACTTGAGCTTTAGACTAAATTGTTTGAAAGTTGTAAAAAAGTTAAAATTTATGGAAATTAATGGATGGTATGTATGTGCATAAAAGAAATATCAACACTATGATGCATTTCGAGTTTATTTAAAATTACGGGTTCAGTTCTTACATAGTTAAATATTTATAATAGAAGCATAGGTGCAGAGATCTAAAGATACTTTCTAGGGAGCAAATATATTTGATTAAAGATATATTTTTTATTTTTCATCGAAATTTTTTGTTACAAATAAAAGCTAGTGTAGGCCCAAAGACTATTAGGATGAACCCTATAAAATATGTACATCTAATTTAAATAACGTCAATTGACGTAAATACTTCTACATAGTAGTTTGCTGTTTGAAGTATATCACAAAAATCTGAGCGAAGTTTCCTAGTTTTTTTTCAGCTATCTGCCTCCAACAGTTATACCTGTTGCCGCTTTGTTTCGTGAATGGCCGTGTATGGCTGAAATGGAATTTCTAAAAATACTTAACTATTAACTTTAATATAACTTTACTTATTAATAACAAATATGGTATTTTATGAACCTATTAGATAAACAGCGTCTGACGTCCAGATGATAGTGGGATCGATATCCACTCGGGGAAATGAAATTTTGATTATTGCTATTTGAATTGTCTATAAGAAGTGGTTAGTTCACTAGGTTCCCTTTGCCTATCCGGCTCTATGCAGTATACAGGTGGAAGTAAAAAATATATTATTCATACGATTATTGAAAACTCTTACATATTGTGCAAAAAAAGGACAAAGCATTTATTACAGAAAATAATCTAATAAAAAACCATACGATTTCAAAGTTAACTTAGTTACTATTAAAAACGCGTCGTACGTTTGACAAAACTTTGCGTCGATTCCGCACTGTTCTCAGTTATACAGTCTACACTATTGCAGCAGTGTGGGTTCGGGTACAGTACGTTTGACAAGTCGTGGCCACTCTAAATTTAGCTGTACATAACTGTGCAGATGTGATTGTAGATTTTTTTCATACTTTTAATAATTTTCTTCACGAGTGTACAATGCGCAAAAGTTCTAACAACCTTACTTCAGGGCCACAACTCGTCGCCCGTACTGTACACAGATACAGTCTACACTACGCCAGCTGTGAGCTCCGGGTACCTGTTGCTGCCTTTGTTTTTAGTAGTTTCCACCAACAAGTTTACTATGGAAGCGAGGCAAACGAAATACAGAAATAGATAGCCCGAATGAAAATTTTGTTTTAGTTTAACTAAGTTTTTTGGCTTATACTTTTATCGCTATACAGGTGGAGTGGAGTAGCGCAGCTTCAAATCTATTCAGTCAGTCAGTATATAGTCAGTTAAAATATTGCATTAAATGGAGAATGGAGATTGTTGTAATGTATTTATTGTATTATGTGACCCAACCCGCAACGTCTTGAAAGTGGTAAACGGAGTGTATTAGCACTATATTCCTTTCGCCGTCCCTGATATGCGGGAAAACGCTATTTTTTTCCGTATGTTTTTAAATATATTACATATTCTTAATATTTTATATTTATGTCTTAACACTGAAAAAAAATTATAAATGACAGAACTGTCATCGTAGTTTTTCCTTGAAATACTTCTTAAATAAATCTTGATCAATTATAACGTCGAATTAAAGATATTTTAAAATAATCGATTATTTTGTCCCACTTACAACTTAGTTGTCCGTACTCCTTGGGCGTATTATCCAAATGACTTTGAATTCTGCAATATTTGAATATTAAATCAGTCAATTTGAGCCTTATTTCAATATTTTCCATAAATTTTCTACAATCATTTTAGTTAAAATAATGGGGTATGGGGGAACCTCGGTTGACCTTCGGAAACAGTGTCAAAGATACTGGAGGAAGATCACGCAAAAAGCATGAGGAAAAGCATTCCGCTAAGGATTCAGCGTGAAGCTAGATTAGATTTTTAATTTAAATTATCCTTCTGTGTGCGGGATACTGCCTGAATCTTATTTTAATTCAAATTATTAACTTCACCTAAAATTGTAACACTACGAACTACACTGCTTTAAAGGTGAATTTTAAAATACTTAAGTAAAACTTAAAATACCGAACGAATATCAATAGAGCATCTTTTATAATTTTTCACATAGTACCGAAGAGTCAAAAAATTCCGGGCAGGGTGGTAGCCTCCGTGTCTGGGTGAATATGTAGATATCAAATTTTACATTTTTTGTTTTTTTTTTAAGTTTCTCAGTGAATCTCGCATATATTAGGTATTTATTATACGCAAAGGAAACCTAGCGCTAAGATTCTGGGTTTCCTTTTTCTCGTCTAGTATTCGAGAGATTTCCTGTCGAATGGCGGAACTCAAGGGCGAACTTTACTCCCACTCATGGGAATCGAACCCACAGCCATCGGGTTAACAGTAGGTACTACAATGTGCCGCTGCGCCAGAATAAAAAAAATGTAGCATAATCTTTTGTCCCTAATTTTACCATCAATTTGAGGAACCAGCGCTAAGAAATGAACTATACAGCCTTCAAGATAATCTAAATCATACCACCCAATATACCATCGGGCAAACACAAATATCTATATCTTTATCACGTCTATCTATATCTTTTATAAGTACCATGCTCTCTATTCACAGCGTTGAGTTCCACCACTCAACGCTCAATGTCTCAAAAATTCGGCAGATACGGAGAACCAAGTGTTTTACCACTAGGTTCCCTCTGTCTACTCTGCTATAAGCAGGATAGCTGTAGATGCGAAGCTAAAAGAAAAACTCTTCTATAATTTCCCAAGTAGTATCGAGGAGCCGAAAAAAATCTTAACTCCCGGTTATCCGGGCGGGGTGGGTAGCCTCCGCGCCTGTGTGAAAGAATGCAGGAATCAATACAGCGTCCACTTTAAATTGCCCTCCCACCCCCCATTTGGGGGGAGGGAGATAATTAATGTGTGTTATTGGTTTCGTAATTATATTATAAATACTACGATTTGATTTGCTTAGTTGAAATGTATTGATTGTGTCTTATTTCTGTGTTTTATGTGCATACATATATGAGAACGTCTGTTGTTATTTATGTGGGTATATTATATTGTTTTATATTTTTATGTAATGGTTATCACTTCAAATCCTAAAAGAAGTCGTAATTGAAAGAGCATTTGTCTTTTTGTGACGAAAAATCACTAAATTACTTTAAGCTTCATTCACTGTATAATAACTAAACGAAAGATAAAGACTAGAATTTCTTCGTAACAGCCACAATAAATAACCTTGAAAACAAACCAATTACGGAGCGCCCTTTGTCTGTAGTTATATGAATTAGCAGACAGCGTTCATAATATTCATAATCCGTTCCGTAGCGAAACTGAAAACGAAAAGATCGACCCATTAACCCTCCCATAATTGTCGAGAAAGAAAAATTAAAGCAACAAAATCATAAGTCGTCGGTTTCTTAACAAAAAACCTCAATGAAAGACAGAAATGAGCCATCAGATAAGACAATGGTAGGAAAGATAGTGGGGGGGTAAAATTGGTTATAATGAGACACCCCCACCCCCTTGGGTCAAGCGGGAAATAAAATTTTAAATTGGTGCCGTGAAAATGACAAAACGGGCGACTTAAGCGATGTGCAAGGTATTAATATTTCAACTAGAATACTAGAAGTCATGGAAATATAGCCTTCTGTACTGCTGCCTTGAAGTTGTGATAATTGGGCATTGTTTCTGGGTAATGAACGTTTTTACTAAATAACTGGAAGTAATCAATTTGGCTCACATTATTGACAAGCTTTGTGTTAATTAAATACATGTTTGTATTAGGAAGTACGTAAAAAACAACATATTCTGTGAAAGAACCTAAGCCTAGGAAGTCTGACTCCAATATATAAAAATTTGACTATAAGCACGACGATTGTGGTTTCAATTCCGACTGGAGAATGAAACGGAGTGTCTAAACACTAGGTTCCCTTTATCTACACAGAACAGCAGTATAACGTGAAAGTAATTAGGTAGTTAAATAAATTTATTTATTAATAACAATATAACATTCTCCATCTTGGGTCAAGCGGGAAATAAAATTTTTAAATTGGAGCCATGAAAAAGACAAAATGGCTAAGTTAAGCGACGTGCACGGTGTTTGTCACGTTTATTATTTAATTTTTCTGCTCGCTCCAAGTGGTTGCCTTTTAGGAAATTATTAAAACTTAAGTATAATCATATTTTTTAATTCCATATGTGTATTTTTTCTTGTATAATTGTTTTTTTAAACTTAAGCGTGGCAGGATAGACAGAGAGGCTAGTTCAGAAATTTTGAATATAAGTAGGTATACCTATATGTATATTTTCTCAGGCCAATCAAGGCGCAGGGGCACAAAGTGTGACTGTAATGCTCCACAAAGGTTGTTGGTTCGATTTTACTCTGTGTCAAGACAAGTGCGGCGTTGAGTTCTGCCAACACGCAATGCCTTCTGAATTTAACAGATAATGAACGGCGTGTAGGTAACATGCAGGTAACACTAGGTTCCCTCAGCCTACCCTGCTGTGTGCGGAATACAGCGTAAAGCAGAAAAAAATGACAGATAGGTATAAAATAATGCCACTGTATAATATACCTATTATATTTTTTCAATCTTTATTTCAGTGTTTTGAGAAAGATGAGCAAATCTAATAATATCTATCCTTTTTTTTTCAAACTTATTTAAGAGAATAAACGCTAATTACTCCAAGGCTTGCTTTCTGTCGACTGTAGGAAAAAGAAACGATTACAAATATAAAAAATTCTTTAGTAGGATTCGAAGTCACGTCTATCTAATTCGGACGAACGTAAAAAATGTACCACACTGGTGTCTCTTTATAACAGATTCTTATAAGAAAGAATAGAACAATGACAAAGTAAGGGCCAAATGTAAAACATTCCTAAGCAAAAGCTCCTTTTGCTAGCAAAATTAAAATTATACCTAACTATAAATTACGAAAAACTCTTTTTTATACTTTATACTTCTTTAATATTTGGGTAGTTAAATATTGTGCATTTTTTATGAGCCAGCGTCTGACTAAAAAGTAAGGGCAATAGTTGTGGGTTCGATTCCCATTATTTTCATTTCTTCGTTCTGTTAACAATACAAAATACGCCATATGTAGAAAATTGGACGAAATGTGTGGAACGGAGTATCTTAAAAGTTACTTTTGCCGCCTTTATATTTAATTAACGAAATTACTCGTTTCGCTTCACATTGTATCCTGTAACATAGCAAGGTAGGTAGAGGGTACTCGGGAACCTACCTAGTGTTAAGACACTACATTTCCGTTAAGTTACTTCCATTGCAACTTTCCACCGAATTCTCGAGGATTGGGTGTTGAGTGGCGAAACCTTACGACCAGGCTTTATTTATCCCGTTACCAGATCCAGGAAATGAAAATATTAAATATTTCCAAACAAACTCGTCAGCTTTATAATATTGATAGAGTTTAGTATAGACAAATAGATTTCGTATCACTGACATAACTATAAAAATACTTTTTAACTTAAACTAAAATTTGCTGAGATGAAGAATTCCGAAGAATCTTACTCGCATATACACGCCTATACTTACAAAGGCTCCCACATAAGGCTGATTTGATCGCGGCCGACTAGACGTCTGGGGTTAGACGGTTACCGAGTTACCGGGACAGACTTGTATACATACATACATACATACATTTGAAGTGTGTAGGAATTATTTGTGTCCCTAGAACGGGGAAGTTATGAAATTGCCTACTTAATAAGATTAACTTGGCGTTAGGTCACTCTATTCTTCACTTTATTCGTAAATTCCCGCTATCTAGTTTTAAAATACTCCGTTCCAGATTGTCCGTCTCATTTTCCAGACATTGCGTTTTGAGGTGGAACTTAACGCCGCGCTTTGTTGTTTTACTAGAGCAAGGAAATGAAAATATTAAATAATTTCTTCTGCTTAGTCTGCTATTTGGGAAAATGAGTGGGGCCACTGAGTTGTGTACGCTTAAGTGGCATAACTCTCTTCACCTTTACAACAATGATAGGTATGCAAAGCTAGAAATTAAAGTTTTGTAGATTTTACTACAAAAATTATAAGAACATATTTGGTATTCTAGACATAATAATTCTAAAATCAATAGAACATCCAGGATCCCAACACAAAAAACTCAATAAGCAACAGACAAAGAAACCAACAAACCTAAGACCAGAGCCATAAAGGAAGCAACGTCGTAAATCAGAAAAACAAAAGCTAAACAAAAACAAAATTAAAACAAACCAACTTTGAAAACCACCCGATATATTCTAAGGTCTAAAATATTCTGAGTGACCACGAAATTCAATTTGCACGTACAGTACAGCACGCTTCTTATACTCGAGACGGGCAAAATGAAAACATGCTTCGGGAAAAAACGTGGGGGGGGGGGCAGGAATTAGACTTGGGGAGGGGTGGGAAGACGCTGGATGATTAATTATTAGTTTGTGTGTGTTCCGAAGATAGTATTCTATCGTGGACTATGTTTTATTAATTACGGCCATAATTGAATACCGCTTTTTTCTTATAAATGTTATCATTGGACATGAAAATACTATTGGTTAATATATTTTCATATATAATTAGTCTTTCCCCCTTGTATATTTTATATGTTATTAGTCTTTCTCCCTCTAAAAGTAATAGAAGGATAGTTATATTCTGGTTTTGATGTCTGCTTAGCTGTGATTGGCTAATTATTTCGTTCTTTGTCTTGAGTTGATCGGAAAAAGATTTGTATTGTTAATTTTATATTACTTATTTGTTGGTTACTTATTACTTATTTGTAGTTGTAGAACATGATGTTGGAAAACTCCTATCTGGACGAACGAATTCACCGGAATTTGAGATTTTCCATGTTGACCAGAGCAAGGACTAGGAGGAAAATCATTAATTTCCCTGAGCTGAGAATAAATCTACATCTATCACATTTACAGTCATACGGATTCAACTACGAGTTATTTAATTTGAAATAATAGATAAGTACTTAATTAAACTGTATATAATGCTAAAAAACATAAGTTTTCATTCAAACAATATCCAAGTAAAGACAACATACGCTTGATGTATTAGAATTGGGAGCGGCCATTTTCTTCACAATTTTATAAGTCCCGTGGCAAGATATTGGCTATCCACTAAAGCTTACTTCGAAACTATATAGGCGATGGTTTTCAACTATCTCACAATTTTCGCGATCGGAATCTTTAAGAGGAATGAAAATAAAATGCTGATGTCGACTGTAAACGTGACGATTGTGGGTTCAATTCCCACTCGGAAGAATAAATTCTTTCCATTTTCTCGCTCTGTTCTTGATGACCAAACGCATTGATCTCCGCCACTTAATACCGCCGCGAAACAATTTGACGTTGCGTGGAGAACAGTGTCTCAGTACTAGGTTCTCTCTGCCCACCAATCTAGATACAGGATACAGAGAAAAACGTAAAAAAATATTATGATCTCTTCGATTTTTGTAACAAGAATAGCTCGCGGTGATTCAATGATAATGTACTCGTACCTACACTCGGGCGGACGGTCCCTCAGATGATTTCTTAAATTGAGGCATGACCTCCACTTAACCTTAAGTCCACTTGATCAGTCAATTCTCAACAACGAAAACTAATTTCTTGATGGAAAGTTTAGTTATTTTCAGCCTCACATTTTTCCCACATACCTATAAGGGTAGATAGAGGGAACCTAGTGTTAAGACACTCCGTTTCTCAATTTCCGCCCAATGTTTCGAGACATCGCGTGTTAATTTGCAAATTCAACACCGGGCTTATCGTAGCGGGTAAATGGAAATAATGTAAATAAATTCATTTCACCGTGTGGGATCGAACCCGCAACCATCGCGATCACAGTCAAACGATGTCACTACACCACATTGGCTTTCTTATAGCTTCGTAGTTTATGAACAAATTCACATACTATAGGTATAACATATTATATATTACGTAGATCTAAACCCCAACTTATTGCTTTCTCATACCGTGGCCCCTAAAATGTGTGTTTTACTTTAAAAGCTTTATAGCGATTCAGGTCTCAATAACACCGTTTTGTACTTCCCAAGCCTTCCTCTATTCAAAAGTATCACGGTTGTCGTATGGCGATCATAATTTACTTGATATTCTTACAACAATCTGTTTAAATTTGAATCTTGTCCCCTTTAAATAGCGATCAATTTAGCTTGAATGCGTATCGTATTATTAGGATCGTGACAGAGTTGACCCAGTGACTCAGTCATCGCAATATTTTGTTGTATCGACAACCAAAAACGATTTTGATGAAAAACATTATTGCTGTGCTGTTATCAAATGAAAAGTGGGCTTATATTAAAATATGGTATAATCTTGGGGTTTCTAAATGTAGCTGTTATTCCGTTATATTGTTAAAATTATTGGTCAGGAAATGCATAAAAAATTGAACTTAGCGTTTGG
The DNA here is from genome assembly GCA_000313835.2 of Heliconius melpomene melpomene. Classification (NCBI taxonomy): domain Eukaryota; kingdom Metazoa; phylum Arthropoda; class Insecta; order Lepidoptera; family Nymphalidae; genus Heliconius; species Heliconius melpomene. The sequence goes on along the minus strand of HE671335.1, from coordinate 371,676 downwards.
AACCTTGCCTCCAAGACGTTTTCCATGAGGCGCGGGTTCAAATCCCGGTACGATCAAATTTATTTCATTTTCTAAAAAAGTAAAGAAAATTCTTTTCAAATTAAGACATATTTAAGGATTAAATTTGTTAATGATAGGATAATTTGTTTCCTATTGAACAGAGTTTCATAAGCTGCCGTTTTTATTGTTTTAATAGCATTAATGGAACAATAAGTCTGTGATCCCAAATTTGCTATCCAAGTTGATTAACCTTATTTAATCACGACCTTTGGTCCAGACAGACTATAATATAACGACAATTTCGAGCGCAAAAGAGACGCCGAAAATGCATATCCAAAATCTAATTAACTGGTCCACCAACAAAGAATCCTTTGTAACATCTTACGTCCGAGAGAGAGCGGGACCGCGAGAAAAATGCACCCCCATCCACCTCGTGTCTAAGGGGGCAACCCTCTCCCTAGCGATAGGGTGGCTGTATACATTTTTTCTTTTCCTTTTCTTAAGACGAAAATTTGTTACGCTTTTTATACCTATACACTTGGGGGGTTGGCGCCGATCAATAGTACAGTTACCCCCTTATCAAGCCACCCTTTATCAATATTTTGAGCTTCAGTTTTTATGCGATGCGTCTAAATAATTAATTAGGATTCATTTTCAGATCTTTGGTCGTCTGCTGAGTGAGATGAGAGTTTGTTCAAAGGTTGACCAAAGTTTGGCAAGATGTTGAAATTTTTGATTATGCATTTCCTAATTAGTCTCCTATTTTAGGGTGTATTGAATAATAAAATGTATAAAAAGTACTGCAAGATGCTTTAATGGAAATTAGGAGAAATCTTTTTAGCATTTCCAAATTAGCAGTTTAGCTATGGTGTCTTTTTCTTAACTTTAGCTTCGTCGGGTACGAAAATAGGTCAAGCAGTTTTGAATACGAGAATTGCAATTTCTTCTTAAATGTGTTAATCTTTTAGTCTTTTGCTATTTTGCGTCTATTCTATGATCAGCCTTTATTTTATTAATTAGAATTGTTATGGAAATATGTTTCATTTTGTTACGTGAATTATTTATATGTATATTATAAGTTTTGTATACGTATGAACCATTATCTAGAATTTTTTAAAATAAATAATTATTCAGGGAATATTTCTTTTATTAGATAAGAATGCATGCATATGATATTGAAATGGAATTATGTCTTTCTAAAAGTTTTGACGTAGGACAGTGTCATAAAAATATACCTACTTAATTAATATTTGTGTTAATTCTAGTATGAGTAACCTTACAACATTTAATATCAAGCTTCATGGGAAATTACCAGTTACTTCTTTGATTCTCTGGGCGGGAACGTAACTGATATTCGTAATTGTTATTATGATTACCTTTTAAGAGCAGAAGGAGACCTTTCAAAGTTATTCTTCTCTCACACACAAAATAGAATGTGAAAAATATAGAAAAATAGTAATTAGGTAAAATATTCAAATTACAAGATACTTTTTTATCTCTGGTTATCAAGTATAATCTGAACTTTAGGTAAGCTTTGAGAGGAAAGTGGCGTACCTATGTTTTTTTCGTTTTTGCCATCCTTTGGCAGCGCTATTAAAAAGTTCCTGAGGTGAATTATAAGATATTCTTTCGCTGGCTTTTAAATGGTACCAGTTTATTCATTTAATAAACGTCTTCGACTTTGTTCATGTTCCGGGCAAGATGGAATAAATATTTTCTTACGTGGCCTCTGGTTAAATTTAGCGAGGACTTTTACATTGCCATAAAAAAAATCATTGTTTTAGCGGAGAAAATGGTAAGATCAAATTAAATTGAAAGGTTTTTACCATTTTTGATCTCAGCTCTCGCTAGCCCATGTTCCCGAATTAGAGTGACATTTGTATGTAACTTATGTAAATTGCCTTATCAAACTGCAGCCGTAGTTCCCGACTTGTCGCATTTGCTTGGAAGTGTTTGATGGGTTTAGGGCTTCAATAGATATTATATCTATCTCCTAATACTAAGCACCCGAAAGGGACTAAGCTGGTAAAAGCCTTTTTCGCAAAACAAAGTAGAAAGAGAGAGCCTGATATTAAAATATACCGTTCTCCGGTTTCCACTAGAATTGACATAATATTTTTCATGTCGATTAGAAAAACAAATAGCTTATTTTTGTTTAATAAGAACTGAAGTATAAAAAGAAGAGAATGAGGCCGGTCAATGCGCAGAGGCACAAGCGTGAGTAGCGTCGTAAGCGCGACAGGTGTGAGTTTGATTCCCACTCGAGGAAATGAAAAATTTTATTAACACTGGTAACAAGGCAAAGTACGGCGTTAAGTTGCTTAAGTCATGGAGTGCCTTAATACCAGATATATACTAAGTTTTCCTCTGCCTACCCTGCTATATGCGGGGTTTGCTTTATTTTTATTTTTAATGTAAAGTTAAGAAAAAAAAGAAGAGAAGACCAGTTCTGTATCTTAAATAATGTTAGTAAAAAAAATATTATTGATTATTTACCCACTGCCTTCCAAATAAAGACCACATTTTACACCATCAGTGTATCCGGTTTGTATAAGGTCACCATATTCACACACGTACACTTGACTAAGGAACTTTTACGCACAAAAATAATTAAGTTATTAAAAATCCCTAATAGGGTAAACAAAGGTATAATAGAAAAAGATATACAGCGCACAATTCTAATATTACCATATATAGAATTATTAATTACTATTCTAAACAATTATTAGTAATGTAGAGGCAGTTATGGCGCAGGAGTTTTCGTTTTTCACTCGGAGTAATTAAATATTTAATATCTTCGTGAGCTAAATCTACGAAATAAATCAATATAAATCAAAATTCTGCGAAAGGAGAGATCGGAGTGTGTTAACACTAGGTTCTTATTTTCTCTCTGCATACTGTGTTTGAGCGGGACACAATGTGAAGCTAATAAAACTAGTAAATTATTTATTTTGCCTTTTTAAAATATCCTTATAAAATATATCTTTAATAACAAAACAGCTTCACGCCGTTTCCGGAATATAGGAGGGTAAGTAGACGGAACCTAATGTTAACGCAACGATTTGTCTTCTTGGCAGGGCGAGCAAATGACCATAATTCATTTCCTTGAGTGGAAATTGAACCAAAGCCATCGCGTTTACAGGCAGAGCTTATACACTTGTTCGACGATGACCTTAATAGATAAATACATAAAATATATCTAACTATGCATATTGAAATTCTAAGTAAATCAAGTAATGTTGAAATTTTAAGATGACAGGTTTCTTGGGAATAATTTAAAGCGATAAGTTATATTCCAATTGGATTCTAATTGGAAGATTTAGGCTATTTTGCGTCAGATTTATTGTAGGTTACAAGTTACTTCAGCCTTCGGCAGAGACTATTTTTACTTAATTTGAAATAATTGTATTGTAGTGTCAAAACACTCCGTTCTCCGAAGAACACTCAATGAAATTAAAATAGAAAGAAAAGTGGTAACTTTATATATTAATATCAATATATATTTTTTAAATAAGACAGTCTTTCAAAATGTGGGTGAAATTAAATTGACACAGTAAACTGATTACTTACGTCACACAAAAGGTTAGATAATTTACGTTGTTCTTACATAAAGTTATCTCCAAGGTTAAATTACACAAGATGAATGTTTCTTAGCTCACTGAAATTATGTATTTGAAAATACATACATATATATATATATATATATATATATATATATATATATATATATATATACTATATATAG
>HE671335.1:338577-367831 GCA_000313835.2 Heliconius melpomene melpomene | reverse complement strand
TATATATATATATATATACCTATGCATGTATAACAGAATCAGGGCTTAACTATAAACGCGATGGTTTAAGATTCTTTTCCCACTGAGAAGAGTGAATTACTTTAATTTCCTTGTTCTGGTAACAAGTCTAAACGCGGCGTTTAACACTAGGGAATGGAGTGTCGTTAAAATAGGTAAATATTTCCTCTATCCCTTCAATAAAAAGTATATACTTATAAGTACGCATATATTGATAAGAATGCTCTCACTGAACGACTGAGTGTGGATTCGATTTTAATACTAGTAATGTAGTCAGATTTTTAATTTAAATCTAAATATGTTTTTAAGATACGATATTTTTTAAATTGTAATCAATTTGTTTTAATGATGCTATGAGAAGACATATGGTGTTTCATCAAATAATTTCTAAAAAGAAATCCAATAAGTATTATATCGATATTTATTTAGATTTAAATAACATAATTAATAAAATTCAAATAAATTGGCCTAATGTTTCCCAATATAAAATGTTTAATTCAAAAATTATTCCAGCAATAAGATAAAACAAGTTTCCACAACCTCCGACGCAACACGACAAATAGATAGATAGGCGTATCACTACAAAATGGCAGCCAAACTCTAATCTATCATAGTAACAAGTGACCTAGAACAATTTACTAGGAAGCGTTTTGACATTGGGCGCGACCTTGTAGCTCGATTGTGATTGGACGAAAAATAAACATGGCTGCGCGTGCGCATGTCATTGTTTCTACTAATTAGATGACCAGTTCGGTTATGCGTTTTGTATTTGTGTTAAACAATTATAGATATTTTATCTTATTGTTAGATTGTTTTTATGTGTTTGTCTAAGGTGTGTAATTATGTGTTTTTTATTTTATTTTAGTAGGTACGTTTGTGAGGCGAAGTGGAATGGATGTGTTTTGATTTATTCAATGTTAGTACTTTTTTTGTTTCAGGGTAGCTATAAACTACTAGCATGAAGCACGTCACCCGCGCCTCTTGGAAACCATCCATATACCGTCCGTATGGTTTAGCGGTCAGAGCCTTCGATGGTTTCCGAAAGGCGCGGGTTCAAATCCCGCTGCGTTCAAATTTTTATACGTTTTCTAAGTCAGAAGTATATTATTTTGGTAAATCTTTTAAGAACCTAGTGGGAGGGAACCTAGTGTTAAGATTCTCCGTTTCCATTAAGTTTCCTACTTTCCACTGAATTTTAGAGGCATTGCTTGTTGAGTAGCGGAACACAACGCCGCACCATTCTATTCTATTCTTAGCATTTGTTAGTTAGGCTAATTACACTATTAGATTATCCTTAATCCACTTAGTGACGTGCAATTGGAGTGCCCTATGTCCAGTGGTGGACGAGGACAGACTGATAATATTGATAATTATTTTAAGAATTTTAAGAATTACTATTACTTTTTCTATGTCATACAAAATATGAATTTACATTTATATGAAACAACATTACTTATATGTAAAAAGGCGAGGGTCAAAGCTAGTAACAAATTATTCTCATAATCACTTTCTAAGCACTTCCATTCAACTAGCATTAGAAAGATAGGTTTTTGCTTAAAACATAAACAATTTGGTTATATAAGATTTATTAACGATTCGCCGTCGGCATAATTTTCCAGGCCATAGGTGATACTTTCTCTGTAGATTGTAGCTGCGTCCGTTTGTCTATACAAACTACGGAATATCTACTACTAATAAATATATTTACACATTTTGTAAGGTGGGCAGAGCGCAGTTATTGACGAATTATTTTATTTTCTACAAATCGTTTTTATGGAATTTTATATGAGTTTAGGGACTTTTTAAATTTTATCTTTTTACCAGAGCAAAAAAAATAAAATAATTCATACCCACCACTACAGCATCAAAGTGCAATATATTTAGGTGATTGTAACCCACTTATTTAAGTGCATCTGTTAGTTAAGAGTCCATATCATGCTAATAAACATATTTATATGCATGTATATCTTTAAATTTAAAGCTTTCCTGAACGAGGGCTTTTCTTCTCTTTTCTTATTGCTTATTTTTTTGCGTAATGCAGGAAGTCGAAAATTAATCTACACTTCAAAATGCGAATTACGCACAAAATACCTAATAACATTAAACTAGAGTACTTTTAAAGTCCAAAACTAGCATCATACAGTCCTCCAATTTTCATACAAAAAAACGAAAAAAAAAAGCCGTACCACTTAAGAAAAGGAAAATTACTACGTTTTTACACTTATAAAAGTGTTTAAATTTCCACCTGTTAGTGTGATTTTCGTTGGTTGCCGGCGAAACGGCAACTGGCGGAATTTCGGGCGCTTAAGTAAAACAATGGAGACACGAGCCAAAGTAAATTCGTGACTGGTTACCGGGATTAACCGAGTGTGGGTAAACGTTGGCCGGGTAGGGATGTGGGATAGATATCGACCTGTTTGATTTTTAGTTAAAACTTTTAGTTTTGATATATTTTTTTAACATGTTTAAAATCATTAACAGTAATTTGCTGAAACATAATATAACAAATCTTAAAATTTTCAATTTTCTATATATTCTTTTTTTTAATTTAACATCTATTTACGTTATTTTTCTGGCACATATATGAGAAAAAATCTTTAAAATATTTGTAAGCACATATTGACGTTATTTAGTGGATAATTGGGATTTCATAATGTTACTCATCAGTTTGGTCTAATGATGGAGCCAGGACCTGAATAGTCAAACATTATAATTTGCAGTAGTATTTAGAATACATTTTCCGAAAGATCTTTGAAATAACATCTTAAATATATATTAGAAGTTATGGTATAGACACACTGTGTCTGTCTGTGGGCTCGATTCGAGCTCTAGTGGTCATTCTCACCTTCTCGCTCGGGTAACGGAGTTCAGTTTCCGCAATCCAACACGCAATGTCTCGAAAATTTAGCGGAAAGTGAGGAATGGAATGTCTTAATACTAGGTTCTTTCTGCCTACCCTGTTGTATATGGGGTGAAGCTGATGAAGATGGAACGTAAAGCTAAAAACAGATCTTTTAAATAGGCAAAGAAAACCTAGTGTTGAGACACTATTAGTTATAGTGTTGAGCGATTATTTTGTTACAAAAAAGAATAGTAGCAAGAACAAAATATATGAAATATAAAAAAACCTTTTATGAATTAAGATAATTAATAAATCATTAAAATAAATTACTAATTTAATTACCCATTTTATCCAAATAAGGCAGCCTTAGTTTTAATATGCACTGCTTTTATTAGATACTATCGCGTAAAATTATAATAAATATGACGATTCCGTCGTAAAAATTTATGTAGACTGTAAATTATTATTATTGCTATACGAATGTCACCACTGGTAGTGTTTAATGTATCTAGGGAATTATATAGAGATCACCGTGGCACAGTAGCGCAGTATTTAAATATAAACGCGACGGTTGTGGATTCGATTCTCTATGGGGTACTTATATTTTCATTTCCTCGCTATATTAGGTAACGAGCGCGGCGTTGAATGTATCAAAAATTGGCCGGAAGGTGAGAAAGGTAACGGAAGTGTTTTAACATTATGTATCTAGTGTCTACCCTGCTGTAGCGGGGTATAATCAGAAGCTCAATGAAAAAAATATTAATAACTACAATATTTTATTCTCACATATTTCATAGATAGATTTTTCCGCCTGTTAAGTATTTCTATTGAATGCGAAACCTAACGCCGCATCTTGATAAATTAGAAAGATTTTGATAACTACAATACTACTTGTCAAATCTTCAAAAGTCGAAGATTCGAACTGCTAACAACTTTCTACAGTAAGAAACATATCAACTGCACTAAAACAGCTTAAAAAAAACCGATAGAAACACCGATATCTGCCAACTTTCCTTACTTCCAACATCGACAGTAGTTACAGCACTATTTATTTTAAATCGCATTATATTACAATCAGAATGCGTTGTGGCTGTATTTCCCTTCCCTGAAACTTTCAGGCTAACAATGAGTTCTTAACTGTATAATCTCAGTGCAATATCAACCTAATACTTTAGAACTAAAGTCCACTTTCAAATGGTAATAAAATACTGTTTTCTATGTTGTTTTCGGATGCAACTTATTTGTGAAAACATGCGAGAGTGAAATAGCTATAGAGTAGTGTTATAGGTGTGAACGAGATGGGTATATACTAAATTTACGAAGCCACAGGTGGTGCACCTCGAGTACAGTCGCAGGAGATATTGGAATTTAACTTAAGTTTTTATTTTATTTTCTAAAAACGTTAAAAATGACGTTTGAATTCTAGAAAAATAGTCGTGTTGTTGTACTTTTAGGCTATTACGAAATTATGGTTTTTATTTGTATTATAAAAAGGCAAAGAAATTAAATAGATATAGTGTATTTGCCTTCAACATATTGTAGATTACAGCCGCCATTACGTGTTGAGTGGCGGTACTCAACACCACGCTTCGGCTACCAGAGAGGGAAACAAAATTAAATTAAATTTGAATTATTTTTTTACAACCGTCACGTTTATATAATAATATATTTATATTCTTTATTGCACAAAATAAAATAAAAAATGTACAATAGGCGGGCTTAACGCTAACAAGCATTTTCTACCAGCCAACCTGTCATGTGGGAGAACAAAAAGTGTAGGCGTGCAAAAATAAATAATATACAGACGCATAAAGGAAAAGATTCTTTTATTATATCCCATACTTATTTCCAAATATCTAGGCGTAAACTTAGATTATTAACTCCACTCAATCACACAGCTCATCAAAGAGAATTCGTAAACGTTTTCAATTTTTGTAACGCAAATTCAAATAAGAATTACTCCTGAAAATTACAAAAAAGCCACAACCACTTCAAATGTTTTACAACGTAATAAGCAAGTCATTTGCTTTACAATGTAAACAAATCGAACCTGTACCTGTAATTTGGTATGCCGTTTGTCAATTAAATAAAACACCATAGGTTGGCCGCTTGTAATCCAACAGCTGGATATTCTCATGCGCTTACTATTATTTACTTTGTTACAAAGTTCAGACGAAAATAGATGTGTATAAACTTTATTATTGCAGTGTTTATAAGTTTTTGTACTGTAAATTAGTAATTGAAATTGATTTTATACATTTAGAAATGAATTTTCTAGATCCTCGAAATTTTTATATGATCACAACTTTTGTTGCTAACACTATGGTAATGGTGCAAAATACTGCACTCGTAATTCGAATCTATCTCTGTTCCCATATCCGTCGTTTTCTTCATTACTGGTCATCGTCCCCGTTCTGGTAGATCCTGATGGAGGAACTAACGAAATACTTCCATGTCGTCCTCATCTTGCCTTAAAGCGTTAATAATTGGGAGTCCAATAATTTCTTTGACGGCATCAGACAATCGGCAACGTGATCGGCCTCTAGGTCTTTTACCGTTGTTCCTACACATTTACCTGTTTATTTTATTTAAAAAGAAAATAAATAATTGTTTAGTTCCAGCGGGTGAAGCCGCGAGTGGGTCGCTAGTATAAAGTATATTTACAATACATTCAACAGCTTCATAATAATACTTTCATTGGACCAATGAAATCCAAGAAAACTAGCAAGAAATAAGCATTACTGTAATTAGTTTTCAGTCATAAATATTTTATAGTATAATTAACATACAACTATATTAGTTGGGCATCGACAGCTGTTGCCTTCCCACTGATATCTCGTGTTAAAGTAAAAGTCAATCGATTAGCCACATACGAATAAGACGTTACGTATGCAGTATATTTTTGAATGTTCTAAATTACACTCACAAACACCAATTAATGTTTAATTGATTGCTATAAATGTATGGAATATCAATTTCGACCTATTGTCAGTTAAATGCTAATAAACTTCTCAAGAAGCAGCTGTCGACGATTAACAATCGTTGTAGCTTGTTATTTATAGTTTTGTTTAGATCTGCTGTTTTTCTATATTTTGTACTGTCGGTTCATCTTGTGTCATATTTCTTTCCTTTCTAAAATGTAAATACCATTATGATAAACTATATGAGGATTAGTCATCACCCGCTATTTTCTTTTGCGTGCACTTTAAAACGTTACAGCTTCCCGCTGTATCCCGCAAGATATTCGGTTCCCCACTTATCGCTAAATCCTGGTGTTCCCCTAGGAATTTTGACAAAACTTAAGTGGTCCCCTACAGAATTAGCGTCTGTTAGTCAATCGGTAACAGAAGAGTTTTAGGTATGTATTAAACAAACTCAATCCACAGTTTAGATTTTTAGTCTTTTCTAAAACAGCGATAAAAGATTTCATGTAATTCCTTCGTCCCAGTTATTCTGTTTAGACAATTAATTATAATGAAAGAAACAGCTAATACCAATAAGGGCAATTAGTTAAAGATATTCCAATGATAACTAGAGTAGAAGCTATAAAAAATCTTTTGTGATGAAGATCATAATTATGATTTGTGTCTAAAACTCTTGACTAAAAAACTACTGGGATTTTTTAGCTTCACGTTGTACCCCGCACATAGCAGGATAGGCACCTGGGAACCTAGTGATAAGATACTCCGCTTCCCTTTAAGACACTTCGGTTCCCTTCTCTCCGTCGCGTTACTGAGGCATTGTGTGTTGAGTGGCGGAACTTTGTTTCGTTGCCAGAACGACAAAACTAGTCTAAATTGAAAAATTCAATTTCAATTATATAATCTATTTATCGAAGTTGAATATAGGCTATATTATATCACGGTAATTGTTTACATGTAATATTCTAGTTTACAATAAACATCTTTAAAGATACCATGTCTCAGTTCTTCGATTCCTAACTAAAAAAAAAGTATTATAGTTGTGGGATCAATTATCTGATCTGATAAAACAAACTGCGGCATAGAATTTCGTCACTCCTCTTTCCATATTTTTGCCTTTTTTTATAGCTTTAAGCTGTATTCTGCATATAGCAATGTAAACAGGCGGAATTAAATATTAATACTTTTCGTTCCTAACTTTACAACTATTTTTTGAGACATTGCGGAATTCAACGCCGCGCTTTGTAAGACTTATTAGCATGACTTATATCAAAATATAATTTATGAAAAAAAAAACGTCAATTTCGTATCTGTCAATCTAATTAAGTCATTAAAGAACTAGACAGCTGTGTGTGAATTATTAAATGCTAATTACGTGAATACATCGGCATTATGTTTCGGTTGCCTTTAATTCACTTTGTGTGTCATTTGACCTGAATATTCTATAAAAGTTGGTACTAATAGCCTTTGAACGTTTGTATCGAATTTAGACTTAAATTATTTATACTTCGTGGTTGAATATGTGAATTTATTCTTAATTTAAGAGGCGTAGAGGATATTGGGTATCGATACTAAAAAAGCAATAACTTAACGACAGATTCACTTACATTATATACATATTTAATATATGTAGGTTTTTTTTATGTAAGCCCCATGAAACTACAAAACATGAAAAAAATATCAGAACCTAAGTAAATATTATCCAAATATGGATACTACTTTTAATTTAATTTATGAATAATAATCATTAAAATCCTTTATCTTATTCATATATACGGGTAAAAACTAATTATTAAAAAACAGTATTACGAATTGCACACACAAAGGAGGTAGGCAGATGGACAAACAACTTAAGACACTCCTTTCTCCGCTTTCCGTTCATCTTTTGTGAGTTTGAGACATTACCTGTAAAGTAGTGGAGTGAACTCACAACCACTGCATTTACATACAGACAATGTACCACTGCGCCACGATGGCTAGAAATAAGAAAAACATATACACATAAAGAAATTCTTGGCCTAATAAAGCCCGTCAAACTGTAGCGCATTTTAAATTTAAAGGACGAGAATAAGGACAATTTTTACATAATTCTAAACAGTTTTAACTTGAAAGGACAGAATATTCTAGTCAGGTGAGGTCGGCAACTGTTTCCTTTTGTGCAACGTCCAATTATTGAGGAACGGCTGTCTTGTTGATTTATAACATTAATTGGTGTTTCACAATTATATTAATTGAGTTAGGCTATATATTCTATATAGTAAGATTTTTTTTCTATAATTTTTATGCATGTTCATTCTTTTAAGCTTTGTCATTAGCATATTTCTCTGCATTGCTTTACCTCTGCATCTTTTTTTTGCATCCCATGTAAACAACCTGTTCATAAATGCCTTCCGGAGGATCGTCACGTTTTTTATGTGACCTTTTTCCAGTATCATAGATATTTGAAAATCAATCAAAATCGTCCGCTGTTTGCCTTAGCAGTCACTTTTTGCTTTTCACTGTCTTGCTTCATAAATCTTTTCTGCTAATCACCCATTTCCTGATGCAGCTGAGCTGATATTTTTTTTCGTTCCATGCTGTGAATCTCTTCTGCAGCTACAACGCTAATCAGCATATCCTCCGAAGAGATCACTTCTTCACAGCACTCATCTAACTTATCATGGCATTAATGAATGCCATAAAAAGTTCTTCTGTATTACTCCAAATTAATTGTTTGACACGAACCTTTTTATCTATACAACCTTGATATTAAGAGGTCATCTGTAAAACGAAACCTAAACATTGCCATATGTACGAGTATAGACCGAAGTTGCTCCAGTTTGTGAGTAATGCGAAACAAACACACCAACCTTGACGTATGCGCCATTGACTCGATGCAAATGCAACGAAACTGGGTCTAATTAAATTTCAAAGCATCGGTGCGTAGAGGACAAACTTTAGTTGTGGTGAACTGCAGATGCTGTACCGTTAAATGTGTTAGACATATATATATATATCAATACTTTTAATAAAAGAAATAATATAAAAAATAGAAAAAATAGAGACACATCAATCAATCTTCAAACTAAAAATTATTCACTTAAGATTTAAAAACCAGAAATATGATGATAAAATTTGAAAAAACGAACATCAGTACCAATTATACTTGATAGGAAAGAAATACGAAGCAGAGTCTGATTAAAAAGGTAAGACGTAGGTACTTATAACGACGTACTATAAAGTTATTCATATTTTTCAAAAACAATCTCATGAGTAGTCGAAGTAAAGTAAGTAAAAAAAATGAAAAAAACTGCTTTACTTAAAATACAAAACCACCACCAATCATCGTGATATTCTCGTACCCTGTACTTCCTCTCAAAAAGAAACAGAACTAAACAAATTCCAAGATCCCCTGCAACTGTACTAACTGTTGCTGGTGCCGTACAGACAGACGTGACGGAGAACACTTTTGTATTGATTCTCGTCGATCCCGTGGAACTTACCAACGTCTCGTATTGCCAAGTTTTAGCTAGTCAAACATTGCTTGGACAAACAGTGATATGTCCTTGATGACTGTCAAAACTAATATAAGACCAGATTCTATTACTTTAGCCAAAGTATTGGCAAAATTACAATTAATAGTAAGTTTAACCTATCGACTCAGTTATCGATCAGCTGAACACCGTGGTTGTGGGTTCGAATTCGAAACAATAAAGGTATATTTTAAAAAAGACCTTTTCTTGACCAATTACACTAAATAGAACGTTAAGTATTAACAATTCAAGATTTAGGTATTCCATAAGAGCAGAAAGTGGAGAAAGTGGTACACTATGAGAGAGAGATGATAAAAAAATTTATAGCCCATATTGAGTTCAGCCTAGTTCCCACTTGACCTATTTCCAACTTTTAGGATCCATTTAAATATAGGCTACATTCCTAATAGCTTTAAGTAGAGTTGCGTGTCAAACATAAAATTAAATTATGCTTTTAAAAGACAAAGTAGTTTTGTGTTATTGTATTACTAACAATGTATGAGAACTTCAGAGAAAAAAATTAAAATAATTAGTTTCTTAGTATAATTATGTCAAACTATCACCATTACCATCGATATAGCAAGTTCGATTCTCTCTCAATTCTAATATTTGTAAAATTTATCAATACAAATATATAATCTTATTTTTATTTTACATATAAACTTCATAATAAAAATAGCATTTAATTCATCTTCTATGACATAAAAGAAAACCAAAAAACCAGAAATTTAATTTTACTAATATAGATATAGATACTACTAATATTAAGAAACCAAATCAAAAAATAAGCAAATTTCCGATTAATCGTCACAATGTGCCAATAAGTAATTTAGTCTAGACAACATCAAGTAAAGCATGAAAAATTCGCCAAACCTTTGTCTGGTCGTTTTAAAAAGGAGGGGGTGTTAGGGGGGGTGGGCTAAAATCAATAGGGGTGGAATGGATCCTACGGCTTAAGTGGACGTCGGCCCCGTCACTGTTTGCGTTTAAAACCGATGTGAAATAATTAATATTTACTCCTTTTATTGGCTATTTTTGGGTGAATTTTTACTCGATCTTACGTGATTTCAGAATAGAAGGTAGCTAAGATATTTTTGACTGTATAAGTTACATATGGATTCTGGGTTCAATTCTAAATTTAAGAGCTAGATAAAATATGTCGACAAGCTCTGTTAATTGATTCCTAATGTCTGATTGCGGAGTAATATCACTAGGTTTTAACTTGTATGGTATGAAAAAAAAGTAAGTAAAAAAAATTACGTTAGTCATTAAAAATGAAAACATACACCACGAATATTAACCACCCCTATTTTTAAATGGAAATTAATTTTTAAGTCTATTTCATAACATACCACAGTAGAGCAAAAAGTATTACTTTTACTGAAGCATAGATTAGGATGGCCTCGGACTAGGTGGTGTGAGAACATAATATGAAAAGTGACTAGCAACAGATGCGAAGAGCCGTGGATGGAGCTCAGTGGCCTGCCAGTGGAGAGGCCTATATCTAGCAGTGGACGAGGATAAGCTGTTGATGATGTTGATGACATCCTAACTTCTTGAAGATATCTTAGATATTATTTTTAGCTTCACTCTATATCTCTCATATAGGAGTGTAGGCAGAGTGTAGTACGAGTTGAATAAAACTATTAAACATATAATTCCCCCGAGTGAGAATCGAACCTACAACCATCGCGTTTACAATCACACGCTAAGCCACTAACGACGGCCACTCTTATAGACAAATATTAATAATTTCTGTCTCGTAATTTTAAAATCCTTTAAATATTCCTCCATTCGCCATTACAGAACTATGATTTATAGTTGAACTATACTAAATTCGTTTATTCAGCATCGGTGTAAATTCCATATTTCTAAGCTGGTCACGTAGAGCGTTAATCACGTCGCTCTTAGCTATCCCCGTGGTACCCTAAATGAGATTACTCTAATGATTTCATACATTACTTACAGTTAAATAAACTTTAATCTTAGACCTTAAGGAATAATTGTATATGCATTATATACAAAATTAATTTAGCAAGAAAAAAAATCGGTGTGTTGTCGTCTCTGTTAGTCAGTATGTAACGGTAGAGTTTTATATAAACAGATATGGAACTAAATAATTATCGAAACTTTAAATAAAAAAATCGAATCGTAAATTCTAATTATTAGCTTTATATAAGCTAGAGTGACGTCGCGTCGTGGTGCAGCGATAGAGCCTTTGATTGTACGAGGGTTGTGGTTTCGATTCCCAATTATTAATAATTACATTCGTTTCCTCGCTCCGGTAGCAAGAGAAAGCGCAGCGTTAAGTTCCGCCACTCTACACGCTATGTTATGAAAATAAGCCATTAATTAAAAAGTCTCTTTCAAGCTAACATTACCATAACATTATATCGATTTTAAGCAGCTATGTGTATTCTAGGAACACAGGAATATAGGTTACATGACATGTGGTGCCGATGCCTGAATCAACAAGTACGGCTGGTTGGTTATAGTAGAAACAGATTTTAGTTTAGTTTAGTTACAAAAGTTCATTTAAAATGAACTTTTGTATGTATTAAATGAGTATATGTATGCTCATTTTAAATGAAAATCTTAAAAAAATGAAAATCTTAAATGAAAATCTTAAAATCTTAAATATTTGTTTAATGAAAATTATGTCTAAAAATAAGAATAATTAAAATTAAACATACCTATCTATAAAAGGTAAATATTTTTTGGTCTCTATAGCATTTTTTCTTTTCCTTTTTATATAATTTCCCATAGATTTTTTCATATGAAATCGATCCTATTTTATATTTATATATTAAAATTGTGACATTTAGAGAAATCTTTAAAAAAATCTAATAAAAAATCACCAACAAGTCCATACACGGTAGCTCCAATACATATAAGGTGGAAATATACTGGCACCATATTAGATTTCGTTTGCGAAATGGCTTTCTTTGGTCCTAATGTGAAAAATTCTAACGTATTTGTTTTACAGCTTCAAAGTTATTTTTACCTTACATACACTATTACTTTTTGAATAAATATATGTAGGTTTAACATTTTTAAAGTACACTTAGGAAAGAAAAATATTTTTTTGTTTAAGAAAGTAGAAATACAGACAGATCGTTTAACATTTTATTTACGCATTATCTTATGTAATTAATTACTTTAAAAAAAAAAAAATCAGGAATTGAGACCAGTCGTAGCGCAGGGGCAATAAGCGTGTAAATGTGACAGACTGTAGGTTCGATTCCCACATAAGGGAATGAAACATTTAATATTTTCATTATAATACATATAAATTTACATAAATATTTCATTTCTTCGACTGGGGATCGAACCGACAACCAGTCGCGTTTACACTCACACTTTGTGCCCCTGTGCTACGGCTGGCCTCTGAAGAATGGATAATTTAAATTGATAATAACACACTTCTTCAATGTATAAAAATTGTTATAACAGTGTTGCTAGTATTATTTAACAGAAATGTTAAATATTTTTCAATATAATAATTCCTTAGAGTGGGATTGAAGGGTTGACCCTTCACGCCTATGGACGCTGTCCCACACAAAGTTAAAACTGGGTTGTTTTTAACTTTTAAGAACGCAGTAATTAATATTTTAATTTTGGTTCGATTTTTCATGTAAGTAAATAAAATAAAAAATTCCAAATCGCATTTACCATTACAGGCCCTTCATGTAAACTGGTCTAACTATTTTTTTGTTTATTTTCATAGTTGTAAACGATTTCAAAGCAAAATTTTCCTATCAAATATTTTTTTTCTTCAATATTCGATTAAGGACTGTTTATTTTTTTCTTTGTATAATTATTTAGATATTTCATTAAGCACAAAATTTGTAGTATTTGAATAGATTAACTAACTTTTTACATACATTTTTATTTAGCATACATTTTTTTATTTTTTTTATTAGGTACTATCATTATACATACAAATATATTTCAACATTATTAAAGGTATTACAAAAAAACCACGAAGGTTACATACACGAGTAATATACATAATTTTTTTTATTGTGTTGATATAGAAGCTTGATTTTTCCTGTGTTTCAAATAACTATAGCCCTAAATATATTTTCCATTTCAGCTTGATAATTCCACGTAATCATAAGATAAATGGTCTTGACAGACCGACAGACGCGAAACAAAGGTATATATAGCAAAAGATTAGGTAACGCCTATAAGGTTCCGTTTTTACATTTTCAGGTACGGAACCCTAAAAGTAAGAAAAAATAAACGTAAGTAAAATATTAGATAAAAACAGTTTATCTTCTAGTATTATCATACGTCACATGACCCTATTGTCTAACTTACGGTACGGTGGTAAGGTACCTTACCTAATAAAAACATTATAATGATTCATGAAGTTAGGTTTAGCCACATCACACATTGTAGATTCTAGATTATTCTAAATACCTATATGATAATGATATCATGGGGGAGGTAAATTATTTTCATTTTCTCACTCTGGTAAAGAAGACGAAGCGCGGCGTTGAGTTTCGCCACTCAAAAATTAATGTCACAAAAATTGGGTCACGCAGTGTCTTAACAATAGATTTTCTCTACTTACCTTGCTATATGCGGGATGCAGCGTGAATAAAGGGCTAAGCATTGTACTCTCCAGTGTGCAGCTAACCTTCTAAACCCTTGTAAATCTCAGTCAAAAGTCTAGATAATAATGTTTGGAGTGTCACATCCGGTGATGTCATATTCAAATGAAATACTAAAACACAAGTACTTATTAGTTGTTATACTTAATTATAGTATTAAATTATCAGTACTTTCATTATAACTATTAGTTAGTAGAGTATATAGTTATATCATCATCATTATCATCATCAACAGCCATCTTTTGTCCACTGCTGGACATAGGCCTTCCCCAATTCTCGCCACCACACTCGATCCTCTGCTCTTCGGACCCATTCGCTTCCCGCCAACCTCTAGGTATATCGTCGGCCCATTTAGCAGGGGGTCGTCCTACCGGTCGTTTTGTACGGGAGTTTTATAAGAAATACATATAAGAAACATAGATATCTTTGGCTCTCTGCTTCTGGCATTTTAAAATTAACGTTTTACAAGCTTTGTGAAAATATATTCTTTTTTTCTTATCAATATATTTTTTTCATAATATTTTATGATAAGACGAGATTATCAGCCTATTATGGTAGTTATATATGCGTCATACACTATGATTTAAATCTTTTTAATTTAAATATTTGAATACTGTCCATATAATAAAATAGTTTAACAATTTGTTTTTTTAATATATGATATACATACCTACTTATACACTCAAGAACAGTAGAGAAATGTTAGGGGTTCCAAGAGTGGGTTCAAATCCTACCACATGTATTTTTTTTTAAATTGTTTTTAATAAAGTAACCGATTTCACAATTGACAGTATGTAAAAAAAAGCAATAAAAAATATGATAATTTTCCTCACCATGAACTTCACTGTACGGAGTCGACCTTAACGTTAAAATTTACATCAAAATCAAATTTAGCGAAGGCCAACATATTACAATATATGGATTAGGCTAGGTTAGGAGTTAGGACCTACATACGAGTATGTATGTCAAATAAGTTTTTTGTTTGACAAAAGCAATGTCTTTTTATTATTCGTCTAGACAAAACTGCATTTCGTCGAGGTCACTGCATACCTGGACCGTAATCTATTGATAACCTGTCAAAATATGTAGCAGAGACAATATTTAAATATTAATTAGAATTAATGTTAATTATGATTAAGGTAATTGGGTAGTAGAGCCTTATATGTAATATTTTTATTTTGAAATTCTATGTGTAGTGGCGGAACTCACCGTCGCGTTTTATCTACAAAATCGGGGAAATAAAAATAATTCACTGCTCCGATTGGGATCAAACCCACATCCTTCAAATTTACTTTTAATTTCATGTCTTACAGTGCCATGACCGTCGTAATAATAATTATAATTAAGCAAACAGCTTCACGCTGTATCCCGCAAGTAGCAGGATAGACAGAGGGAGCATAATGTTATCACATTTTGCTCCCCACTTTCGGCACAATGCGTGTTGAGTGGCGGAAGTCAACGCCGCTTTGCCTCTACATTAGAGCGAAGAAATGAAAATATTTAGTATATTTAATTTCCTCGAGTGAGAATCGAATCCACAACCAGTCGCACACTTATACCCCAGCACCACGAACAGTCTCGTAATTTTGTAATTAACAATTGTTTGTTATTGAACATATTTATTTATCACTTATAGAACAAAATAATTAAAGTGTAAAACGTTTACAAAACGTTTATAAACTATTAGTGTCAGCATTTTTGCGTTCGCTATGTCAGTGGGTTAGCGTTGTTGTTGAATTTGCATTATTGTATTGGACAATCATATCATATAATATACTAGAGGCGCGCGCAGCTTCGCCCGCTTATTTGCACCCCTAGGGATGAATTCTAAGAAACCACGAAACACATGTTCAATAAAATATTTTTAAGAGCCTGTATTTAAATTTTTATAAAAATCGGTGGCAATTTCAAGATTTTTCCATACAAACTTTCAACCCCTTATTGGCACTCTTAGGGGGTAAATTCTAAAAAACAGTGAAACACGTGTTCAATCAAATACTTTTAAAAATCTAAATTTAAAATTTTATGAAAATCGGTGCCGATTTTAATTTTTTTCCATACAAACTTACAACCCCTATTTCACCCCTTTAGGGTTAAAATCTTTTAATATCCCTTCTTAGTGGATGTCCAGATTATGAAAGTAAACATTTGTCCAAATTCCACGTTTCTACGCACAGCGGTTACGGCGGCTCAAAAAATATTTTATTATTGACTAAAAATTATTTTTTGTATAAGTTGTTTTTCTGGTCGTCTGTCCATTTGCCACCAGGCTGTATCTCATGAACCATAATAGTAAGACAGTTGAATCTTTTGCAAATGTCTGTTTAGTCAGATATTTTAAATACATGCGCTATATTAGATTAAGTTAAATAAAATGTACAAATAAACCTATACGAAACCTATACGAAATAGGTAAATTTTAGAACCTCCCTTTTTGTAGGCTATCATGATGCAGAGCCATAAACTATAAATGCGACGGTTGTGGGTTCGATTCCCATTCGAGGGAATAAATTATTTCATGTATTTTTTTTTATTTTTTATCCCTTCCAATAATGTCGTACCAAAAGTTTACAGAAGTATATTAGAGTGAAAGTTGAGCCCATAATGTCTCGAAAATCCAGAAGTGCGTGTCTCGCCCTCTGGCTCCCCCGCTATATGCGGGATACAGCGTGAAGCGTGAAGCTAAATAAAATATAAATAGATATTTATAATTAATAATATTTTTTGCAACCAGCCAAACTTAGCTAAAACTAAATGCCATCTCGTATATCATGCGAAATATTTGAGCGTTGTTTCACACGGGTCCGCTTTCGAGCGTTATATGACGCTAGTCGTGTTTGTCTTGCAAATAACATAAAATACTAAAATGAGAACTTTTTTTCGCTTAGAAGCATAATTTAAAAATTCTTATGGGAATGGTTGATATGAAAAAATGATAGTGACAAATCTTTATACTCTTTTTTAGCTTCACGTAAACCCACAACCATCGCGTTTAGCCCCCCCTCTGTGCCACTGGGCCACGACGGTCTCATACATACGTATATAATATATAGGTAACACATATACAGATAGGTAACGTAGTAACGCCCTTGAGCTCGATGCGTATTCAGTGTATTTGATTCACATTGTTTCGAATGTTCTCAAAAGCATACCTATATGTTATAGTTGTCGTTACTATATTTTAAACTAGTCGTTGCCCGCAATTTTGTATGCTTGGACTATAAGAGGTAAGGTATGCCGCATCTGGCAGGGTAGCGTATACGGGTAGTGTTAGGTCACTTCGTTCTTCACTTTCTGCTGAATTTTCGAGATATTGTGAGTACAGTGGCAGAACTCAACCCCGTTTTCAATTTAAGTCTTAAAATGGATATTTTTTTTAGTTGTCCCCATTACTTCCTGAACTAATTTGTGATATATTGAATGTGAATCGGACAAAAGGAATGCTCCTTTTGTCCGATTCGAATAACCATTTCATTCATTTAGTATCAATATCCTAAATATATGTTATTAGTAAAAAAATAAGCAGTAGGTACCTTAATTAATATCAACTTCACACTATTTTTCAGCACAAATTACTGAGTAGGTAGAGGATATCCAAATCCTCACAACCAAATTTACAAAACATTGTGTACATTCCCCCTAGCAGAGATCGAACACAAAACCACTTCATTTACAGCCAGGCACAGCCCCACTGTGCCGCAACCACCTCAAATAATAATCAAATTTAAATAAAGACAGAAAATTTATATCTAACTCCGAATAAGACGTAATATAACAATCCGACGATCATTTTAAATGGTGGCGTTGGATTTAGACGTTGACATTGCAATATTAGACTTTAGCTATACAAAATATGGATCAGATTCCTTCAAATGTAACTCTTGCGGTTCAATAGATACCTACTTGCTATCGGGCACAAGGGCAGTGGGATCTAGGTTACTTGTTTTGGTGCTAGGACAGGGTTGACACTTGCTGTGTGAGATTATAAATACTTAATGCTTGTAACTGTTTCACGAATCTCTTATATTAATAGAAATACTTTATATTATATTCTTAGTTTTACGTAATTTTAGGGACATGATATTCTAAATAGAGTCCGTGTATCCCCCATGTAGGTAGAGGTAGGTTGGTAGAGGGAGCCTAGTGTTAAAACACTCTGTGTCCTACTTTCCGCTTAATCATCAAGACTACAGTACAAGATGTATGTGTATGTTAGATCAATGTAGCGCAATGGTGTGCCATTGTACAGCGTGTGGATGCAAACTTGGCGGTCGTGAGTTCGATTCTCTCCCTGGGTAATGAATTATTTTCATTCCCCCACTGTATATCAAAACGACCGGTGGGACGACCCCCTGCCAGATGGGCTGACGATATGAAGAGATTGGCGGGAAGCGGATGGGTCTGAAAAGCTGAAGATCGAGTGTGGTGGCGAGAATTGGGGAAGGCCTATGTCCAACAGTGGACAAAAGATGGCTGTTGATGATGATGATGATGACTCTATATTATTTTCCCACTTATCACCTCCCAACACAAAATGTGCCAAAATGAAATATCTAAACAATAGAAACAAATTATTAACCCTACCCCTAAAACCAACAACCCTAATCCCAGAACAAGACTAACCTACGTTTTCGGTGAACGGTTACACTAAGGTCATAGTATAACCTTGAAAACCTATATACCTACATACACAGACACGCAAAATAGCAAACCGGTCTGGCTCAGATTTTCCCAGCTCACCTAGATTTAAGATAAATCCTCACAACTCTAAGTGAATGGAATATTTTATACTATTTAGGTATGAGAATTTCGCATTTTACTACTCTAAGGGTTGTTTCGCGTTTGAAAAGAAGAATTGTGAGGCATAACGTTTGAATGTAAATGTTTTGGTAGTGGGTTCGATTTCCAATCACATATACGCTACACTACACTATTGAGGCCTATTGTGGCACAGGGGCACAAGAGAGTGCCTGTATATGCAGTTTATGGGTTCGATCCCTACTTGGATTAAATATTTATTTATATTTTTCATGTCTTCGCTCTGGTGTCGAGAAGCGTTGAGTTCGTCACTCAACAGCCAATGCCTCAAAAGTTTCCTCAATAGTTCCTTCTGCATACCCTGCTGTGTGTGGGTTACACAGTACAGCAGAGCCCTTACTCTGAGAAATATACACACTGCAATCGGCAATAACAGAAATAGGAAAATAAAATTAAAAATCAATAATTTTCACGAAAAGTCAAATTAAAAAAACAATATAAACCATTAACTCAATAGTACACACAGTATTGACAAACAAAAAAGCGTGATAAAAATAATAATAAATACAACGTAACGTAATTATTCCCAAACGATTTCGTTTTAACATGAAACGTTCATTTTACAGCAAAAAAATGCAGTTTTTTATTTTATTTTTACTATTAAAGAGCAGTTTCATTACAATGCTTTTGTTCTTTGGACAGACAGTCACCGCACGTGACGACGTAAACGAGTAAAAGGTTTTCGAGGAAAAATCGAAAACGTCCCGTCCCGTTGTCGTGTCGCCGCCGTCACGTCGCCGTCGGCAGTGTCTGTCGATGGTTGGTAACTAGTTAGCCGAAATGGATCGGAACAGAGAATGTTATGGGGATGGCTGTTATTATGTATGTTTATTAAATATATATTATTATTTCTCCGGTTTTGGATGATAAACTGAGAGAAACTTTTGTTAATAATCTCTGCTTTCCATTTTTTCCCCAATAGAGTTCATAGATCTAAGAGTGGAAGCATTGAGAAATGTAGTATGTATTTTTAAATATGTATGATAGTATGTTCAAATTAACATTAACAAGCTAACGTCAAATGAATCGGACTGCTATTTTCATATACACAACAGATTTCAGGAAAAAAATAATTCAAACGAAGAAACACCATTAATATTTTCACTTATTTATGAGAGATCCTTGAAATATCCGATATGATAGACCAGTGTTCAAGATAGTTCAAAAATCTTATAACTCATTACAACAAGCAAACAAATAAACATTTGATTAAAAAATCAAAACAATTAAATTGCCCAAGTTAATTGATATTCCACTCATTCCTCACATCCAAAAGTCTTTTAGTAAATCGTATTCGGGTTGAAAGCGAGTGAATTTCGTGGCAAACAAAACGAGTCGGGCTAATAGGGAAAACGGGCAAAAAACATTCAGGTGCGGGGAAAATAGATGAAAAATGTTGGGAAAAAAACGTTGAAAAACGATGAAAAACACCGATTTATGTACGTACCGACTACGTACGAGCACGTTACCTCGTAAAGTTAGTTTTATTTTGTTTTGTTTTCCCTGGATTTAGGCAAACTTTTACTTTTTAAACGACTTACTAATTTTCCACTTTTGTATTAGCTTAAGTAATGCTATTATAATGCTAAAGACCGTCGTGGTGTAGCGGTATAGTCTCTAGCTATAAATGTAATGGTTATGGGTTCGATTTCCACTTGGAGTAAGAGAAGGGGAATCAATTTTATTTCCTAGCTCTAGTAACAAGATAAAGATCAAAAAATGGACGTGCATGTGGAACAGAGTGTCTTAACGCTAGGTTTCCTCTGCATACCATTTTTTGACATAAGGAAATCCTATTACGGATAGGGTAAAACCCGGATAGTTGCCTCGGACGGATACATGCCTCAGTTTCAAATGCTCTATGTTAGACGTGTTGTCAGTGTTTCTTTTTGATCATAATAAGAAGCGTCCCCCGCGTAGGACTCGGTGCCGCATCAGCTGTCGAAGTAGGTGCACGAGTTTTATCCGTGTGAGTAAAAATCTTCCGCGACGATACTTTGACGAACGTCAGAATTATATTGGCAAGTAATTTCCGTTAAATATAATTATAACTAATTGCGGTTTCAGTAAAATAATTATTTCTTTGATTGCATTACAGTTTAAATTGCACTGTAATAAACATTTTGTTGTTAAATATGTTTTATTTATTTTGTAAATAAAAAGGGCAAGTATCCGTATCAAAAAGGATAGTTGCCTTACTATCTTTTGCGGATTGTTGCCCTGGGGCAACTATCCGTAACTACACATTTTAACGAGCAAACAGGTTTTTTTCTTAGTTATTTTATTTATTTTTTATTTTTTCATTTGGTTTTACCTTTTTTCTTGGTTATATTTTTATTGGGCTTTACTATAGTTTATCTTAAATAAAATAAATTCTCAACAGCAAAATGCCTCGCAAGTATAAACGAAAGCCAGGCGTGGTGCCGCGCCACATCAGCTGGACAGAAGATAGCTTAGCACTTGCGTTCGAAGATCTAAATAAAAAACAAAAAAGTATCAACGAAATATCCCGGATTTATGGCATATCCTCTCGAACCTTAAGAAATTCAAAATAGCAATATCAATTAGCAAATTCAAAAAAATGAAATACCAACAAAGAAGTTAAAGTTGATAATTATTGTGTAGAATGTTTTGAAAATTATAATTTAACTAAATCAAAATCAGATTGGATACAATGTGAGATGTGTCGAATGTGGTTGCATGAAACTTGTACAACATTCAAAAACCATTGCATGAGATGTGGCAAGTTGAAAACCTTGGCTTCTGGTAATAATCAATACTAATGCCAAAGTTATTCCCATAATTATTTTAAATATTTAAGATAAATACTAATATTTAATTATTTTTTTAAATTAAAAAATTACATGTTCAAATTTAAATTTTTTAAACCTTAGTACTTTTAAGTGTTGTTTGGGTAATAATTATAAAGGATCTCAGTAAGTAATTAGAACTGAATACTTATTTAATAGATGCTATGCCAAAGTTAATTCTTATTTTTTTTGTTGTTCTACCTTTAAAATAAATAGTAATATTTAATTATTTTGGAGTCTATTTTGTTGTAATTTTATAATTATATTGACTTTGATTAATACTTAAAGAAAGATTGTGTTCAATAACAAAAAATGATTACTTAAATTAATATAAGTTCGTTTTTATTTGAAAAAAAAATAGACAGGCAAGTATCCCCCGAACCATTTTTAACGTTAGGCTAGTATCCGCCATAGTAGGCAACTATCCCCTTTTTTAGAGGCCACATAAAACAGGCTGTACTCAAAATTAATTATATTTATATCTGAAAAAAATGGCTAAGTTAGAAGATTAATATACTATGTTTAAGAACACACATTGTATAGGTAATGTAGTGGTATACATTTCTAACAAAAGAGCTTTTTCAAAAAATGTGGCAACTATCCGGGTTTTACCCTACCCTCTACCTATCCTGCAATATATAAATTAGCCATAAAGCCAGTGAAGGAGAAGCAAATCGAAAAGCTTATATGGTGTTTTTTTTCGTTGGGCGAAGCAGCTTCATTTAATCCAAATAATACAGGAACTAATAACAAACAATATAATATTTTTGCTAAATTCTTCCAAGAAAAACGTTCACAAAATTCTATATAGACAGATATATAGATTAACAAAAATAATTTGCCCACAAAACTTTAATTGTACGTCTCAAAAGGCACAGTTAAGCCCTCGCTGCGGCTGGCTCTACTGCAAGTTCCTGCATGTAGTCTTTTTCGGAAACCCCACGTTTAACTCCGCAGTCCACCCGAAAAATTACACTATCCGTAATTATGAGAATTTTCAGCACGAGATCTCGCTATTCGACTATGGCTGGGTAATTTAGGCGTTTCTACTCAATGCTAGTTCAGACTTCCTGTAATACTGAGATACAGTTTTCTGTAAATGTCTCTTGTTTTTAAAGTTTTGTTAAATTTAGTTTTAGAAAGTCATTTTATATTATGACCTTGAGAGTTAAAAAGCCAGATAAGAGGAACATAAATGCAGCTTCACAGCAGTGTTGGTAGAGGCCCACTTTCTGCCCTATTTTCAAAATATTGGTTGTTAAGTGGCGTCGTTGACTGCTGTGCTTTGCAAAGAAACGATATTAAAATCATTTAAAAAAATCGTACTTATAGTAAGATGCTCTTCTACTGCGCTTTCTGAATTACGTTTTTTATTCACTTCTCAAAGCTCACATTGTTCTACGACTGCATCAGAAGGATAATTTTGGCTGATTTTGAAATATCATATTGAAATTTTTTATTCCTAAGCTTATGAGTGATTTGATATAAGAAATTAGTCAGCGTTTCTAAGTAAAAAAATAAAAAATAATAATTGACACGCTAACGAATATTGTTCAAGGCATATATATCAAACAAAGTAAAACTGATGTTTCATCGAAATTTTTTTTGTTCAAATTCAAATATTTTAAAAAAGGTAACTTCCGTAAGGAAAAAGTACCTTCCTAAAATCCTGAAAAACCATTTTATCACGACTATTTCTAAAAAAAAAGAAAATTAGCTGGCCGCTTTTTTCCCGCATAGCAGGATAGACAGACACAAGGAGATCTGCTAACATTAATAAACATTCCTCCGAATCGTGAATCAAACCCACACTTAATGCACATATTTACACGCTGTGCCATTGCACCACGATAGATCATCTCATATAATATTATAACTGAAAGCTACAAAGGTATTCGGCACGCCGCCGCCGCCGCCGTCGCCACTCGACAGTACCGCTACACGTTTAGTTTCGGTTCGATTCCGGGCAATCTCGCTAGATTTCGCCGACGCCGGCTTTATATCCGATGTGTAGCGACAGAATGCTCATACTAGTGTAAATTTATAGATAAAATATGTACGTAAGTCTGTTTGTAGAGATATTAGTATATGTTATTATTTATTTTAATGTCGTCGTGGTGCAGCAGCACAACATCAGACTATAAACGCGACGGTTATAGGTTCGATTGTCATTCGGAAGAATGAACAATGTTCATTTCCTCGCTTTTGTAGCAAGATAAAGCGCGGCGTTGAGTTCCATCAATCACCACATAATGTCTCTCTTTCTGCCTGCTCTGCTTGATTATATAAAACTAAAACTATTAATATAATTTATTTTTTTAATTTAATCAAATCTTCAAATGTATAATATAGGTATATGTTTTTTATAGATATTGCCATTTGCTCCTTGCAATTCTCAAATCTTCTGTTTAAGTTTAATACGTTTACTTTTTTCCTTATCGTTTCAATTTGTATTAAACATTCAAACTAGAAATGCTTCCTCTTCCTCGTATCAAACAACAAAATATTCGCATATTTTAAAATACTTTTAAACGTATTCTGCTGACCGTACAACAGTTCCGATCTTTGTCGATTGTAGTTTGAGGCTTGAAGCCCTGTATTAGTTTAAGACTACCCGAATATTTCGAGTGTTATTTATCTTGTTAGCTTTGCTCGTAAAGTGCACCACAAGTACTATAGCACTCATAATGTTCCAAGGACAGTGAATGAAACTGATGAAACTTAAAAACTATTTTAACCGATTTAAGGATTCGATTATTTTAAAGCTTCACGCATATATTATCAAATCCCGCATATATTAGTGTAAGCAGAGAGATTTTTGACCCTCAAGTTGTATCCCGCACATAGCGGGTAACACATATTTTGGTTACGATGGTTCGGCGGGAAATGGGAAACAGAAGTGTCTAATGAGGAACATAGTGTCTTGACACTAGGCTCCCAGATTGCCTACCATGCTATGTATGACGTGAAACTAGTAAAATCCAATTTTAATATTATTATTACATTGTTCAAGCATCAACTTCGGACAGTAGGAAATGAAACTACGGTTAGGCGCCGTTTCAAGTATCTTTTATTTATATAATACTAGCACTACATGTGACTTTGCCTCATACAATTTTATAAAAATAGTATAGTAGTTCCACACTTTTTCTCACATAACATAATGGACAAAAACCTAGTGGTAAGGCACTCCGCTCTTTACTTTCTGCTTTATTTCGAGACATTTCATGTTTAATGGTGGATCTGAACGCGTAGCTTTTCTTTACGTATCCCACTGAACCACGATGGACTTCGATGACTATAACTATATCTTTCAATTAACGCATGATATTCGATATATTAATTTAAAATGATAAAATAAACCTGACATTAACAACATAACTTAAAGCAATTCTTAATTAGTATTTACCTGTATTTAAATTTCAACGTCAGTTTGCTATAAATTAGCATCTATTTATTCATACACCTTTTCTGCATATTTATAAGGCAAGATGGTGCCCATGACTGTGTTAGCCACTGAATGCCTAAGCTGAGGTATTTTTTCTAATAATTATATAAAAAACATTAAAAAAATATATAAAAGACATATATTATTAATTATTATTATAAATATATATTTCTTATTTTAATTTATCAGAAATCATAGCTTAGCTAATTTAGCATTTAACGTTATTATTTTTTTAAGAAACGAAGATTTTTGGTATCTTCTTCTCATTGGATTGACTCAAAATTTTAAATATCTATATTTGTCACATAAATTAAAACGGAAATCGAACCCCCAACCACCGCGTCTACAATCACTATCCACTACACCAGCAAGGCATTGATTTAAGTACAGTTCCAGAACAATAAGCAAAACAGCGGGTACGTCACTAAAAACACACTCAACACAAACAATAGCTCGAGTGTCCTTCCCCGGAATTGGCGAGGAAATTTTTGTTATCTTTTCGTATTCCCCGAACGGATTTTAAAATTGAGAACACAAATGTTTGGGCCGTGTAAAATGCTGCTAGTTTTTTTTTTAATTAATATTTTTTTGTCTCTTTCTTTTATTGATTGACTATTTAGTGATTGACTGATTATGAATTTTGATAATTTAAGCTAAACCATTTTTTACACACATTACAGAGAATTTAAGAAACATAAATTTTTAAAAAACATACTACTTTTTTTGTTTTATTTAATTATTCTTATTTTTTTTAAGTCTGTTATAGTGATAACTTAAAGTAATTACGTTACCCTCCTTCTAATATTTTTCTTATTTTAGTATAGCTTCTCCTTATGTCATAATTAATAAATCCCCAAAAACTCATCAAACATATTTTAAAAAATATATTAATAAAAATAAACAAACTGGCGCTTAACCCGTAAATACGTGTAAAACATACACAAATATGTGAACACGGCAGTAACGTAATAATCTGAAGACGTACATGTTTACGTTGTACAGTGGCGGGGCTTCGTTCGAACACACGATTTGCATTAATTAAATAATTTTTTCAGGAAAATATATTCATATAGATATGTATTATAATATTAAATTAATAAGAAAGATGTATTTTTATAATTAAAATTGTGGAACTGAAAAATTGTAAATAATATAAAAATATAAAAATATATAGGTGTATTATCAAAATTAAGGAAAATGTCAAGGATAAAAATGGAATATTCAATATTTTTGTTCCTATTGTATTTCCTATGATATGATATCACACAATGTTGAAACTAAATGAAATTCCCCTAAATAATAATTAGTTTACGAATTTTGCGGTTTGTAACTACCGCAATGAAGCAATAATAAATAAATTGGGTGTTATTTGAATGAATTTAAAGGATAATATATAAATTACGCACCTTATTAAACATGTTTTTTTTTGTAACAGGTATCCTGCATATAGTAGGTGGGCAAAGGGAATCTAGTGTTAAAATACGTTATTCCCCTATTTTCCATCCAAATTTTAAGAGAATGTGTGTTGAATTGAGAAACTCAACGCCGCTTCTTGCTAGAGAGTAGAGTAGTAGTAAAGTAGGGGTATTAAAATAATTCATTCCCCCAAATAGGAATCGAACATCGGCATTTATTTTGTTGAAAATTCGAACCTTGAATCACGTACGTATATAACAGACCCATAATAATTAAGTAATACCACCTATAATATACAGTTACGCCTTTAGAAGCGATTAGCAACAGTCAAAGTAAGCAATTTAATAGTTTACTCCAAACAACTAATACGTGATTAATTTGATACGTTTTCAATTGTACGAGTCGGTATGTAGGTGATTTAGTTTAAGTCAATTAATTACTATAGCTAATAGCACAGATTTACGCCAATTTATTAATTACCTACTTATGGTTATATTCCAATATAATTATTATATTTTTTGAGAAAAAAAAGCATTATAGGTACCTACCTACATATCTAATACAAACAATTTTCTGTATTAAAAACCTTGAAATGGTAGCTTTTTGCCAATTATTTTACGGTATAAAAGATTAATTGACATGATTAGCAATTAATAAAAAATCAGATCGATTATTGAAATTTTACAATGATTTATTCTCCAAACCCTGAGAATTTGAAGTTACAACCAACGATCTCCAGTAATTTTTGTATATTGCGACTTGTATGCAAAAAAAAAAATCCGTTAATATTTCCATAACATAAATGTCCAATAAAGCAACATTTTAGGTGCCCAGTCTCATATTGCCTCTATAATCGGCGGTGATAAGAACTCATTGTTTTATAATACGTTTCCATTCGGGGCTACGTGTGAATTAGTTATGTCTGGTACCTTTAGTCCTAAATAAACTTGTTAAAATATAGGTTAAGAATAATTGGTTCTTTGCTCGCAAAGGCGGAGGTCACAGCTTCAATCATTTGTATTGACAAGTTATTTCTTTTAATTGATTTACTTATTTTGTATTGCAATAAAGTTATTTATATAAAGGACTAGTAACTGCTTGCAACTGTGTTTGCATGGACTTTAAGAGGTAACGTGAAAAATTTCGCTTTTCCGTTCCAATAGGAATTTAGGAATTCTCTTTAAAGACTGCCCTACGCTCCTTAACCTATCTAGAATCCAAATTTCAATATTCTAAGTACAGTAGTTTTATCTATCTATACTTACATCGTCTCTCAGTCACTGTATTTGTTTAACTGTGAGTTTTTCTAGTTTACCTATATTTATCCTGCGTATAGCAGAGTGAATGGACATGGACAATCTAGGATCTGAGATCAGATTCACCGTCTTCCACCCGAAATCGAGAGAACTCACTGTTTCGTCAAAGTCTCGCTTTGTTTAGCCAAAGTAAGGAAAAAATAATTTTAAATATATCCATTTCTTTAAATGGACTAAACTGCATTAATTTAAAATCGACAGTTACTTCTTAGATATTGCGCAAAACCCAAGACTATCTAGAGCCGTTCATATAACAGTACAAATTTTAACTGCCATAACACATATATACAACAATCACATGAAACAGTAATAAAAACCAATCTGTCCGTGGGAACGTATAACAAGACATCGGGAGCGAATTCAATGTAAAGATCAAGACCCTTGCGTCTAACGCAAGAAAATGACAACCGTAGACGCCATTTACGCAAAAACAATTATAAAATAGCAATAAATATGGGAAAATCGACTTTATTTCATTGAAATAAGTTGGCGTAAATATAATTTTATGTTGGTAGTAACTGGTAATGGTAAACCTTAACCTCAAAACCGTGATACTTGCTGGTCCAATGCTGCCAATATGCCAATATTAGATAGACATTTGTAAGCAAAGTTGTTTAGTGCACTTTGATATTTAAGTTTACATTTATTTGTTTATATCTAGCTTTGTATTTGAATAGATTTATATGTAACTGTATTGTTGTATTATCTATATTATATAAGAGTATGTTGTCCTCTAAGTATATCCTTTCTTTTTAAAAGATCGATTTATATGGGAACATTCACATTCACATATAGTGCTGGCCACTAATATGTAATTAAATTAAACAATTTAACCCATTTCTAATAACCGTGTCATCATCAAAGCGGAAGTGGATAACTAAAGTGTGTTAATGGGAACAGAGTGCTTTAAAACTAGGTTCCCAGGTTCCCTCTGCCTACCCTTCTATGTGCGGGCTACAGAAAACAAAAAAAATCTTGTAATATAATCTACAGGTGGAAAACGCTTGACAAAAGGTAATACGTCGGAAAGACAAGACAGTGTCTTAACTCCAGGTTTTGTCTAGTTTTAAAACATTGCAAAAAATTTAAATCCGCCTAAATTGTCAAGTTTAACAAAGGAGGACATATAAACATTCCCCAAAGTGGAAATTGAACCGCAACCGTCGCGAACTACGCTCGCCACTTCAAAACTACAACACCAAAACGTAAAAAAAGCACAAACTTCAAACAAAAGCTGTTAACCAAACGTTTAACAGAAGTCTACATTATTATTACCTACCGTCTATTTTAGAACGGCGCGACGTCTAATATAAGATGACCTCTCACTCATTTAGACAGTGCACTGTGAACTAGGTAAAGTTCATTGGTGTGGACGTCAGAGAGGTCAACAAGAAATGGTTGAGTGGCATTGAATAGATAACTTACATTGAAACTTTGATATATCGAATACAATTGGCGTGTGTACAGTTAATTATGTAGTTGAATTGATAATTTTGGATGCGTATGCGCATATATATATATATATATATATGCG
>HE671335.1:313793-338477 GCA_000313835.2 Heliconius melpomene melpomene | reverse complement strand
GTAGCGCGACGATTGTGGGTTCGATTCGATCCCCACTAAGGAAATGAATTATTATTTATTAATATTTTTATTTCTTCACTCTGGTACCAAGGCAAACGCCCGGTGTTGTTCCGCCACTCAACACGCTACATTCCAAAAAAATGGTAGTTGCAGTTTTAAAATTCTTTATTAATAAATAAGTAAGATAACAAACATAACTTAAGCTAGAAAATATGTTGTTAACATAATTTAAAAGAAATTATTATTTATTGTATATGAATTGTTATTTATTAATATCTTCGCTCTGGTACCAAGGCAAACGCCCGGTGTTGTTCCGCTACTCAACACGCTATACTCCAAAAAAATTGTGAAAAGTGAGGAACGGAGTGTCTTAACACTAGGATCCGTCTGCATTCCCGGTGTGTGTAGAATACAACATGTAGCTGCTTTGATGTAATTTTCTATTTGAGTTCAATACCGCTCTTTCATTACGATTCATTTATTACAATAATTTCTTTACGATATCCTGCACCATACCCTAGGCGTCAGAGGTAACCAGAATACATAGTGCTGAGACACTCCTCTCCTCACTTTTTATCGTATTACGATAAATAATAATATATTTAACAAAAGAACTTTTCAACTTGCCTTCATATATAGGTATAGATAGTCATAATTAGAACCAACTAACTGACCATACAACATTGCTTCTAAACTACTCACCTTACATCTGTGTATTGTTTACAATAATTTATTTACTTATACGGCAATGTGTCGAATACCAGTTAATGAAGAAAATTGTTTTTTTTTTGCAATCGACATTTAAGTTCTAGAATTGTTGTAGAATTTTAAATGAAGCAGGTTTATGATGCCTATTTCATAATATAAAGAAATACTTATACAATAAGTTTTATAATATTTTCAATATAAAATGTCTTAAGCACAAGTACTACAGAGTTGAAGTCGTGGCGCAGAGGCGCATGTATGTGACTGTTGACGGGACAGGGTTCGATTCCCACTCAGGGATATGAAAAAAAAAACTTATTTTCATTTCTTGGCTCTGATGTCGAGGCAAAACCTTGGCTTCCCTCTGCCTATCCTGCTTCATGTGGAAAACAGCAGGAAACTGGAAATTAGAACAGAATATAGTGTACTAACTCTACTCTTTTATAAATTAACTAATAAAAGCGTGTTAAAAACGTAGTGTCAAGACTTTCCGCTTTCCTTATATGCTCTCATTCAAACTTTTCAGCCAAAATAAAAGTATTTTTTAATTTCATTGAAGCTATGTTTAGGTTTTATTTTTATTTTTACTGCATTACCCTTTATTGGTTTTGGTAAAAATCTAAACCAGAGGTTCAGTATATTTAGTCACGCGACAGGACAATAATCACTTGAATATAGATTAACTATTATCCTATCCTGACTTTGTGCGGATATAAAAAGGATATTTATAAGTGCAGTTAGACAGTGCCTAACATTACACGACGATTATCGGTTCATTTCCCACTGTAGGCAATATTAGGAGTTGAGTGGAGAAACTCCACGCCACGCTCTCCTTCTTAACAGCAAAAACAAATGAAAATAACTCATTCACCCAAATGAGAATAGAACTCTCATATTTTTTTACAGTTGCAATCATGCTATACCTATGCTATTTTTATAATTGATCAATTAATATAATTCCAACCATCAAAGCTTCCTTCAATTCCAATAACAAATAAACATTAATAAACAATAAACAAGAAACTAAAAACTCAATCAAACGAACAAAAAAGTCATTTGAGATAAAATCGTAACATAGGAAACTCTATCTACAGTATACATTTTATTATGAAAATGGGACTGATCACTGTCTGTACATGGAAGATGTATGCAAAAAAATATTATTGGGGTAATTTTTAAAAGGAATTGGACCCAAATGCCCCTTTTTTTTGTTAGTTTGTTTGCGCGTTTGTGCAATTGTGCACTATCATCTCAGAAAAGCCTTAACCGATTTGCATGCAGATTTTTCTATTGTATTTTCATAAACATTAAATATTTATTTTATTTCAATCGATACTTAAATAATAAAATTACATCAATTAAAATATTTTGTTTAGTGAAAATTTCTATAAAATAACTGTTTTACGAACTAACCCAATTTGTAATACTTATTATTATTACTTACTAAAACACGAAAACAATTCAGATCAGTAAATAAATAATCGTCTAGTTCAAGCGAGCAAAGTCGCGCGCAAATAGAAAACATATCCGTAATTTGAGCCGAAGTCATCACCCGACCACGATGTCCAACTTACAAGATGGCCGCGCGTTTTTTGTCTATAGCCTATACACTACACTAACGGACGGCGAATGTTTTAGAACAAGTTTCTTTGCGTTTCATACATTTAACCTTGTCATTAGGCTCGACTAGTCATTTCTGAATTTCCTAGCTGCAAACCATATCTCGTGGCATAGAATATCGTATTTTATACTCTATGCTGGCTGAATAAAGTTAGGTCTTGGTCGAGTTATATTGTATCTGTTACGTTTATTGCTTGTATGATGAGAATTTTCGTCACAGCACTACATTCCCCCTCCAGTCCTAAGAGCGATGACACGACGCGAAAGTACGCTATTATTTTACTTTTTTTTTATTTATTGGTATGAAAAATATTTAATAATTTATAAAATGGCGGTGGGTGGAAGGATTATTATGGGATGATATAAAATTGCTATATTATCATATATTCTTTACTTTCGAGATATTTTGAGTTTGTTGATACGGTATCCGTTTATGGGTAACTTTGTTGTAATTAGGTTAATTTAAACTAAACTATACGCCAATAATACCTACACTCGAGAGAAAGAAAATATGTTTAAAGTTAGTTATATAAATATAAAATAAAAAAAGAAGTTTTAATAAATTAAGTAATTTTATGAAAAATCGAAAATGATAGTGACAAAAGAAATTAAAATAATATTAAAACACATATAGTGGACATATAGTGTTAAGACATTGAGTTCTCTACATTGCAACCAATTTTGAGACATTGCATTTTAATTAACTAACATTAAAAGAACATGCTATAACATAGGTACAATAACAAACTCAATACCGCTCTTTAGCATGTTACCAGAAGGAGGAAATGAAAACAAATCATTCCATCAAATGGGAACTGAACTCACGACCGTCGCGTTTACACACGTTGCCTTAAATAATAATCAAATATAAAATTAACAAATATAGTCTTCACCAATAATAACATAAATCATATTGAACGTGCCCCCATTTAACTTTCTACCTAACTACCCACCTAAAAAACCTATCGCTTACGTGAACAAACAATGAGTAATTCGACCGAAATACCTAAGCTATATACCTAGCCTAGACTGAAACACAGGCAGAAAATAACCTTTCCGTGTTACAGTACAATAGAGTTAGAAAAAAAATGTAGGTATAAAAAAAGGTGACACGAAACTGGCCGAATAGCTAACGATAATGCCCGGTGTGCATGCCCGAATTGTTTTTTCCCGTCAATAAATTTTAACTTAAAATGTTCTATAGGAAAGACCGCTGTGGTATAGTGGCAGAGCAACTGAAAACGCGATCGTTGTGAATTTGATTCCCACTCGAGGGTATGAAATATTGCTATGAAAAAAAAACCTAAGCAAAATATCTTTAAATTGGTTCAAAAGTAAACAACGAAGTGTCTCAACTCTATATTCTCTTCGCCTTTCCTGCCCAGAGATGTTTAAAGATAAAAAAATAAAGTAAAAGTCTAAAACGTGAGTCAAAAGCTCAGTTTAGGGTGGAATTTTTAAATATCGCTTTTGTCCTGTGACATTAGGGTGTAACTACATCTGTTAAGGGAGGAAGGGTGCGATTTACGAATACAAATTAGCGTTTATATGAAAAAAGTACATTTTTAACTTTACTTCTTATTTTGTAGACCTAGTAGAAATAATAAGTTTGATAGGATGGATGTTTGTTCCACTTTCACGCAAAAACTACTGAACCGATTTGAATGAAGCTGTACCAGTGGTATAGCTTATATATCAGAACTAGCGGACGCGTGCAGCTTCGCTAGCTTATTTAGGGATGAATTCTAATAAACCATGAAACATGTGTTCAATGAAATATTTTTAAGAGTCGAAATTTCAAATTTTATAAAAATCGGTGGCGATTTGAAGATTTTTCCATACAAACTTTCAACCTTATTTGCACCTTTCGGGGTTGAATTCTAGAAAACCATGAAACATGTGTTCAATTAAATACTTTTAAGAGTCTGAATTTCAAATTTTATAAAAATTGGTGCCGATTAAACAAATCGATACAAACTTTCAACCCCTTATTTGCACCCTTAGCGGGAGAATTCTAGAAAACTATGAAACACGTATTTAATTAAATACTTTTAAAAATCTAAATTTCAAATTTTATAAAAATCAGTGCCGATTTAAAAAAAAATCCATACAAACTTACAACCCCTATTTCACCCCTTTAGGGTTATAATTTTTTAAAACCCCTTCTTAGTGGATGTCCAGATTACGAAAGTAAACATCTGTCCAAATTCCACGTTTCTACGCACAGCGGTTACGGCTGTGCGCGCGTCTTACCTCAGTCAGTGAGGACAAGTCCTTTTATATATATAGATTAATATTTGTGTAAAAAATTGTGTGATTTGCCTATATTATAACCATAAGTTTAAACAGGCGAAGCCATGGAGGGGTCGCTAGTTATTGATAAAAAATCGCTTTGTTTTTCAATTTTCACAGCTTATGTGATTTTTTTAACGAGACGTAAACGGAAAAGCAGCGTATACTCTATAATTATAACAACACTGAGAAGGCTGTGCTTTTTATGACACTAAAGGAAATGATCGTTAAACGGATAAAAAAATAATTATTATTTTTTTGTTAACATTATTATTATACTATAAGTATTAATTTTTCAAATATCAACAATAATATTAAAATTAAAATGAAATTGTAGGAGTTAAGGCCGTCATGGAGTAGTGGCATTGTCTGACTTAAACACAACGGTTGTGGGTTCGATCACTACTCGAGGGACTATTTTCATTTGCTCGTTCTTGTAAGAAAACAAAGTGCGGCGTTCAGTTCCGCGGCGTGGAGAGTCTAAGCACTTGATTTTTTTTTCCAATAAGACATTTCTGTTCCCCATTTTCCGCCAAATTCTCGGGATAAGTGGCAGATTTCAACGCCGCGCTTTGTCAAGTTACCAGAGCTAGGAAATAAAAAGCCATAGCCACGTAATGTTCATCATTGTATAGGCAAGATGCGGGCAAAGCCGCGAGTGGGCCGCTAGTTTGTAATATTTTTTTTGTTTTTAAATTTCTAATACAAATTATAACTCTACGTACTCAATTAAATAATTATACAATTCACACGGACAGACAGATGCACTTAATTATATAATACTAATACTATAGTAGTTAACTACAGTAGTTGCGTTAAAATAATGAAACCTGTAGATAACTCAACTGTAAGCCAATTACAGGCGTTATTTGTGTTAAGTATGCAGTGCCAGTATCAACTGTCAATGGGCAATGCCCTCTGAAACGCTAACTATATATCTTTTTTGTACTATCTTTTTGTTTAGAATTAGTTGTAGTTGTTTTTCTTTTTATTTTTTTGGTCAAAAAAATCTAATTAAGGCTTTTGTGGCGAGGGAGCACAAAAGTGCGGTTGTATACGCGAGGGTTTTGGATTTGGTTCTCTTGACTCGAGGGAATGAAATATTTATTATTTTCATTTTTCCGCTCTGGTAACGAGTCAAAGCGCGGCATTAAGTTCCGCAACTCAACACGCGACTCAAGAATTCTACAGAAAATAGGCAATGAACATGATGAATGATGTATGGGAACAGAGTGTCTTCATAGTAGATTCACAGGTTCCCTCTGCCTACCTTGCTATGTGGGAAATACATATGTTGTAAAATATCAATATTCTACCGAGTAGATTTGAACCCACACTTATCAGATAACATCATGATGACTTCTATTAACTATAATTTATAACGAACTTAGCTATTTACCAGCTATTTTACATAAATATTGTGATTATTATAGCGAATTCACAATTCCACATTTGCATCGTGGCATGAAAGCGGCACACAATTACGTTGAAATTTTCGTGGTTTTCGTAACTTTCCCCAGGATGGTGGAACGAAACGAAAGTTTAACCTAAAAGCTTAAAGTTAGTCTTAGCTTATTTGATTTTCTTTTAATCTTATAATTTTTGTTTGTTTTCAATTAACTGCATGTTTATTTTGATGCTATAAAGGATTATTAAACATAGTTATTCACTTCTGTATAGGTATAGGAGAGTTTATAGAGCCCAAAGTGTTTTAGCTGTAGGTTCCCTTTGTCTACCCTACTATACACGGGATACAGCAAGAATCTACTACCTACTAAATTCTACAATTGAGTGATAGAGTCACTAAATCCTAAAATAGAGTGATGAGTCACTACCTAAACGAAAAAAATAAATTACTAAACCCTTTTAAGCTCTCCCTTTGTTCTTGCAGCACGAAACTATTGAACGATGGCAAAAATGTCCAAACACATGACGTTAATATTTCAATAGCGTAATTCGGGCGCGGAAATCGATATCCACAACAACTGAATACCTATATAGAATGCATTTTGTTTTGGACTTTGGAGGCAGATTCTTGGGAAGTTTAGTACTGAGAGAGATGGTCGCCTGTAAATGTGATGGTTTGGAGTTCGACTCTCATTCGGGGATGTATTCGGCTAAACAAAGGGCAGCTGCAAGTTCTCAACAAGCAATGTCTCGAAAATTTAGAGATATTTTCTGGGGGGGTTCTGGGCTTTATCTTGAACAGATTTGTTCGTGTAAACGTTATTTTTTTATGTTTTCAGGGTAAGTTATATTTGTTTACATTAAACCCTACCCCTATTATACTTACGCCCATGGGAACGTAGTGTCTTGGCACTAAATTTATAAGATTAGATGCAAATAAAATAAGTAATTTCTAGTGTTCAAAAAGAGACTATTGTTAAATTAAAAAACTAATCGGATGAATAGCATTGAATAATATTATTTTTAAAGGTACGTAACTTTCCTTAACCGTAACCTTTTAAAATTAATTGAATAGGTATTCGACGTTAAAAATAATTCTAGAAAAATTAAACATAAAATTCATCAAATTATTATTTTTTTCTTTCACTCAAATTGGGACAAATAATAAATAATATAAAATTATTATTAGGTATATTTTTTGTACATTTTTATAATTACGTTTTAATAAATACGTGAAGCTGTTTTATTTATTATAGTTTAGCTTTTACTTGCCGCCTAACCAAATGGAAATAACTAAGAGTTGTGTATTTTATGACAGATTCTAACCACCTGAGAAAATTATTAACGTGAGGTAGTATACTCTATTGTCTACTCCGATCAACGGACTATCCAATACAGACAATGCTACTCGAAACAATAGTTCCTGAGATTAGTGTGTTCAATCAAACAAACTCTTCACTTTCGTATCATTAAGTATTGATTAGAAAAATGGACTCCTTTTACAATGATAAGTTACTTATATTATAAAGAATGGCCCTTGATGGTTTGATGACGATTTTCAACTTATAATGTTATAGTAGGCATATTGTAAAATATAATATAAACTAAAACACACGATGAATTAATAGTACAATAGATAAAACTATAAATATGTAAGTATATAAGTATCTACCAATTGACATTTGTTACTATATAACTGTTAATTTGCGATAATATATAGATTATAATATTAGTTACTTTTATTTCTCTGGCAGCTTGCTTTGGCAGGAGAAGCACGGCGTTAAGTTCCGTAAAAAGCTTTTTTTATTTTATTAATTATTTCGCTGTCTGTATTCGACTTATATTATTACCTTTTAACTATGTCTTACCTATATGAGTTTTAATATCCATCCTTAGTGACTAAATATAATGAATAATTGATCTTTTTTAACATACAATGTCTAAAATAAATACTTCCTATGCGAGAAAAAGGCAGGACTCCTCTTTTTAATAATTTTCAAGGTGGACACTAACGTGTTTATTATATCTAAATTCAAACAAAATCCAGACCGAACTATCTGTAGAAAATTAAATTCATTGTTTCTAGAAAGTTATAATCTACAAGTATCTATAGTTGCGAACGTAAAATACTCAAAAGAAAACTTTCATGATGTCAAATATAAGGCACTACATGCATAAAAGAACTACGCAGTATTCGCCAGTTTTTATAGTACACATATCTATATATTTCTTATAAGTATATGTATAGCGTATTAAAGTTCTTTTATAGATAAAATCGTTATTTTTTGTTTGATGATTCATTTAAGAAGTGGATATTATAAAATACATTGTTTCTTTCAGTAAGAATTTTGTTATTCATCGATGAGACCGTTAAATGCAATAAATAATAATTCAATTAAATTATAATAGTAACCTTAGGATGTATATACATTTATACATACGTGTGCTTGCGCGATAGCGGGTAATCATGGCCATTGGTCCGACTTTAATATTCACAAAGAAAAATAGACCGAAAAGACATGACAGTTCTTGCACAATTTTGCATAAGAAAAATGCAAAATTTCACTCAATCTAATAAGATATAAGTAAGAATCTGTTTATGGCGATAAGGTCCAAAGTCACGTGGAGCATATCTATCAGAAGCTAGCGGTCCACACGGGTGAATTTGCAAGCGCAACTAGGAATGCACTTGATACGTTACCAACTTCACGCCAGTGCAATCAAGTTCATAGATTAAGATTGGCGTTCCTTCGACACAAATTACCTATACGTAACTGTAATTAATACTGTCGAACCGACTTACCTTATAGAGTCTATGCAGTAGTCCATAAGCACTGTACCGTGAAGTGTTTATCCAAAAAATATAGTCCACTTAACTAGTTTTCTAACTATTTGCACTATGACATCACAATATAAATTATCAGTTTGTACGTAAGGCACTATGTAGTCTACATCACAGATTTGAGCAATAACTTTCAATTGGTCGGTGTGTGTTTGACGTTTTGGGTGTTTTTGGAGAAGTTCGGTCGGCGGTGGGCTCCAGGTTGGTTTCCATTCGTATTTCCGCCGCGTTCAGTGGCGGATGGCGAGCGAGGCGCGTGCGGGGACAGCTCGCGCGCTACTGAAGATTGTCGTAGGTTAAGTTTCGGAAAAAACACACCGCTACATCAATTTTCCACGTCGCCGCCGCGGTCCCGCCGCGGAAACGAAAATATTCCTCAATTGAAGCACTTAGGTTATTGTTTTGACAGCACCACGCGTGCCAGAGGGCAGCACCGGCCGCGGGAAAAAGTAAACGCGGTAACCAAACAAACTAGCAACGCGCGTAAACACAACGAAATTACTGAATGCCACTTTTCATTATTTTATTTCGCTATGCACCGGCCAACGACGTCACACAAACACCGGCGGCCGTCTCACTCGCACGATAGTTCGCGCGGGAATATATTTTGTGACGTTTGTAACTTTTGAATTTGACGTTTGACTGTTTTTTTTTTTTTGTATTTCTATTTAGGCTGTTCGTGGTGTGAGCGTGTTGTGCGCGACACGTACGTCGCACACACAACTGCAGTTGTACTGAGACTAGATGACATTCACAGAGGCTTAAACCCAAGTTCAGACGGATGCGGCGTCAATAAACTGGCCGGTGCGCTCGTTACGATGTAATACTATCTACAATATAATAGACTATAGCGATAAAATATTAATAGGAAATGCCATTGCCGAAATATAATTATTAAATACTGACAAATCATTTAATTAAAGAATCGATCGTAACATTTTTTTTTAAACTGGTTTTAAAAAAACAACCAGAAATAGCCGAAGGTTGATACTATAATCGTGCGAATAACAAAATAACAGTATTATTTTCTTAAAATAAACTTTATAAAGGCTAATGTGTCAAGTGGTTTACATAACACTGGTCGCGGCTATTATTTATTGTAGAATAACTGATACTAAATTGTATTAGTCAGTGTACTCGTATTCTCATAATAGGCGATATATTTAAATTAATAGATAAGTATTATAATATTCTATAGTCATATTAATCGTTTTCAAACCTACTAAACCTACCTACTTAAACCAATAAACAAGAATTCAAAGTTTTGGGGACTAAAAATGTCAAAAAATCCAAAAAATATTTAAAGTAGATAAGAAAAATATTTGCTGAAGATAGCCAAATAAGGACATAGAAACGATATAATCAGCGTTTATTATTAATTTCATCGTTATAAGTAAATCGTTTTTTACCAGTCTGACGTCTATAAGATCGGCCATAGGTATACCTATATAAAAGTACATAGTGCTTTAGGTAATATATACATCATAGCAAACAATTTATTAGAGAAAACATATTTCTATCGAATAAGCAATAAAAATGTGGGTCACACAATGTCGAAATAACACAAAAAAAAATGACTGTCGTAACTATATTTAAATGAATTGCGGAAATTCTTGTCATTTCTGTCAAAATTTTAATTTTAAGCGAGATTTTTATTTGATTCATTTAAGGAAACTTCGGAGATACAATTACTTTTTTTTTTTATCTTATTTAACCTTTTTTATATATTTTTGTACATGTTCAGTTAAATTCATATCCTGAAATATGACGAAATTGTACGTAATCATTTTTTAAATGGCGACCCAATTATGGATTTTTTTTCTTAAATATTTTATTACTTATTATTTTATGTGCCTTATAGAGTAAATAAAAAAACTTATTAACACTTTCACTCGCCCTACAATTAAATCTTTTTATATTAAGTAAAATGGCGGAACTCAACAGAAAAACTTGTAGGAACAAATCAGGAAAAATATATAGTAAGGTATATTAATACTAAATGAACTGAGTTTTGAATTCATTACTATCCTTGATAATAGCAGTATTTAATTTATTTCAAGCCAATTTTGAACAATAAATTTTAATTTCAATCACCTATTATAATAATTTCTAGGAAGAAATTATTTCTCATATTATCGCTCTATATCTAGAGGTAGCTTAGTGTTAGAAACTCCGTTCCCCGCCTTCTGCCCAACTTTTGAGACATTCTGAATGTGTGGCGGTGTTTCTCTTGTTAAAAGAAAAAAAAATATTCGCCCGAGAGGGAATCGAACCCACTGCTGTGCCACGACGGCCAATTTCTAAATACATTCAGTTGTTTATAGGTTTTTATGTTATGCATGCAATATGCAATACAAATAATTAATATTTTGGTTACAACTGAACAAATAATTATAAAATATACCACCTTAAGGCACCTTCGTTTATCATTGATATTTAAGCAATCGCTTTGTACGTACCTCTACAGCGTTGATAACGAAAAATATTTTCGTCCAAATATTTTCTTAATATTTATCTTGTAATATACACCTCTATACATGGTGATTGATATTATATATAATTAAAAATGTATAATATTTTTTTCTAATGAGATTCCTATTCGATTGAACAATTATTTTTATTCACTTAAATTTATTTTAAGCCAGTACTTTACAAGGTCAAAATTTAAAAAAAAATACTA
The DNA here is from genome assembly GCA_000313835.2 of Heliconius melpomene melpomene. NCBI lineage: Eukaryota > Metazoa > Arthropoda > Insecta > Lepidoptera > Nymphalidae > Heliconius > Heliconius melpomene. The sequence goes on along the minus strand of HE671335.1, from coordinate 326,931 downwards.
ACTCTCATTCAATTAATCACCACAGATAATCAACGCACATAGTAGCTAACTGTCAAAAAATCCAATTAATCGTATCCATTCGTTCATTCATTCCCAAATTCAATTTCGCTTAAAATGCAATCCTATAGGTACAGTGTACTTTTATTTTTAAACGCATTCGGCCTCGGTGCAGTGTGCATGTCAATGGCCTCGAGTATTCGCCCAATAGTTGGGTAAGGTTAGTTCTGTGTGTTTACGAGTATCTGTGTGTTTATGTGTGTGTTTGTTTGTCTGTGTGTGTCACTTTCGCTGTCATTTTCGTTATCGAATTTTACTTTTTACCGTCCGGTCGCTTTCAATGGGTATTGTTTTAGCGTTTTTAATCTGAACATCCTTTGGTGTACTTTATGAACAAAAGTTTGTAGAATATCTCATCGTTTTATTTGAATTTGAACTAGTTACCTATAATTTGATAATGAACTCTACTACCATAGTGCTATAAATGTTCTATACTTACTAATATTGTCGTTGCCGAAACAATAAAGGAAATAGCAAAAGAAAAAAATAAAACCATGAAAAAAAATATTTTAAATCTTGATCACAACCAACCTGTGTAATATAAAAATCCTCATTAAAATAATATATTTCCATACAATACCTAACAAAACCACGTCAAAATGGGTCCAGTAATTATCTAAATTTTATTAGCACTTGCAAAACTTGAAAAAACATCAACCAAAATTCAATAAGCAAATTATTCATACAAGCTCATATATAATTTCCAAATATAATGACTTCTACCGAAATTCTTATCTTATCACTATCGTGTCACTGACCCGCCAATTCTGCACAATTTGACTAAGGTCATGGATGTCGATGTCTCTTTCTAACATATAATTATCGTGTGAGTCCGTCTCTCTCGCACACGGTACAATGCACTCTTGCAGGTGTATTTGAGACAATACGTTGTTACGGTATTTTATTTGAACATGCTTATAATTGATTATGAGTGTCGAATTTTATTTAATTTCTTTGATATTATTACAACATTTTGCTTAATTTACGATGGAGTAAGTATTTAGTCATATTGTGACTCAGTAGGAATAGTTTTGACTGAACTCAATGGTTGCCAATTCAATTCCGGCTGGATGAAATAAAAAAATACACTATTATTAGATTAGGTAAAGAGGCCATCATGGTACATCATAAACCACCTAAAAGCAAGCACCATGGTTGTAGCTTTGACCTGTACCTACTCGAGGGACAGTTCAGTTCAGTTCAGTTCAGTTCAGTTCTTAGTGTTAAAACACTCCTCACGTACAGCCTAATTTTTGAAACGTTGCGTATTGAGTGGAGAAACTGAACGTCGCATATTGCCTTGTTAATAGAGCGAGGAATTGAAAATATTCGTCGACTTCCTATACTTTTTGGACAACCAATTCATATCCACGATTTCTTGCGGGAATTACCTACTAGAGTATTACAACACTATAGTAAAATCAAATTTTATTCTTGTTGTTTTCCTCAAAAATGTATTAAGAACGTTATACTTATGTATATACATAATTATATAAGCAAAGTGACAAATTGGAAACCACAAGTATGATAAGTGTGTCAAAAACATATTTTGGAAGTCAATTTTGAATTCACTATTTTAAGTCTGTCTGTCATTTTATTTTTGTTAAAGTATTTATTTTTATTTTCGCTCATCACTTATTTAAAATCCTCGACTCGACACCAAGCGAAGAAATGAAAATGTATTTTTTTAAATAAATATTTCATTTCCTGGAGTGGGGATCGAACCCACAACCACGACTGGCCCCAAATTTATGTTTTACAAAGCAAAAATTATAATATTAACCAAATTGTTAATTTATATGTCTTCTACCGACTTAAACTCGAACCTACAGTCATGTAAGTTACAAGTCGGTACTACCATTTCACATTTTTAACTAAACAGTTTATCTCTAGAGGTGTTGTCAGAGAGAACGTAGCCAAACGCTACCGTCCCTACATACCTTTGTCTCCTCCACTATTATCAACCTCTTCATACAACCCCACAAGGGGATCCTTATGTTTTGTGACCTTCCTCCAATCATCACCAATACTGTTTTCTTGAAGGTCAACGGAGATCTTCTCCTGCTTCTTTATTATACTTATGTTTATTTATGTTTTTATCAAGCTATCATTTATTTCAAACTAATATATTAAAAAATAATATATTATAATTGTATACTATATATATTATAATAATACCTATAATATTTACAAGTGAAGACGGTATATATCACTTGTATGTCGCGATATTTTTGGTAATACTCCGAAGTAACATTGTTGACATCACAAGGAAATAAACTCAAATTTGGGTATTTATTCTTAATTTTAAACAGGAAAACGTATTATTTCCTGCAACCGCCAAAATATATATTAACAAGCGGACGCGCGTAGCTTCGCTTACGTAATTAGGGGTGAATTCTAATGAATCACGAAACATGTGTTCAATAAAATATTTTTAAGAGTCTAAATTTCAAATTTTATAAAAATCGGTGGCGATTTAAAGATTTTTCCATACAAACTTTCAACCCCTTATTTGCACCCTTAGGGGGTGAATTCTAGAAAACCATGAAACACATGTTCAATTAAATATTTTTAAGAGTCTAAATTAAAAATTTTATAATAATCGGTGCCGTTTTAAAGATTATCCATACAAACTTTCAACCCCTTATTTGCACCCTTAGGGGAAGAATTCTAGAAAACCATGAAACATGTGTCCAATTAAATACTTTTAAGAGTCTGCATTTCAAATTTTATAAAAATTGGTGCCGATTTAAAAAAAAATCTATACAAACTTTCAACCCCTTATTTGCACCCTTAGGGGGAGAATTCTAGAAAACGATGAAACACATGTTCATTTAAATACTTTTAAAAATCTAAATTTCAAATTTTATAAAAATCAGTGCCGATTTCATTTTTTTTCCATACAAACTTTGAACCCCTATTTCACCCCTTTAGGGTAAAAATTTTTCAAAATCCCTTCTTAGTGGATGTCCAGATTACGAAAGTAAATATCTGTCCAAATTCCACGTTTCTACCATCAGCGGTTACGGCTGTGCGTGCGTCTTACCTCAGTCAGTGAGGACAAGTCCTTTTATATATATAGATAATCGTTATCGGTCGGATTATTGTCGGGTTTGACATGGTGAGGCAGTAAATGGTCAAAGATGCACCTTTTATTATCACATTAGAACACCACCACCACCAAAAATCTATGCCACTTTCCAAGATAGATTGACATAGAGACATAGAGAGATTGTTTCATTGCCCGCGCTAATCTGAAGAACTACTGGAATTTAAAAAATATTTTCGTATTAAATAATCAATTTATCGAGGAATGCTATAAATATATTATACTAGCGGCTCGCTCGCGGTTACACCCGCGTGAACTATGTTATTATTAATTTATGTCTCCATGACTACGTCTATGCAAAATTTGAGACTCCTAGCATTTGTAGTAACGAAGTTTCATACAAAATTTCGACTCCAAAAACAACCCCTTAGAAGTCGAATATTGCAAATTCCCGTCTTAGCGAGCACCTACGTCCTATAAGTAACTCCTATGCGAAATTTGAGATTCCTAGCACATGTAGTTTCTGAAATTTCGTGATGAGTGAGTGACCTTTCGATTTTATATATATAGATATAGATTATATCACATTTATTATTTCAATGTTCTTGTAGTCCGAAATACCTTGGAGAGTTATTGAGTTATATTTAGCTCTTGGTTCCTTCCATTTGACCACAGAGGAGTCGCGCGCAGGTGCTAGTCTATACATAAGTATAATAAAATTGTAACTGATCGCTGCCTGTACCATGATACCAGAGTGACGAATTGAAAATATTAAATAATCCATTTGCCTAAATGGAAATCGAACCTAATCCCGACCCAACCCGTCGTGTTTACAGTCAAACGTTAAGCTATCATACTATTCTTTAGTTTTTGTTTACCACAAATAAATTGACATCAATTGTTATATTACAATTTTGTTTTGATATTTAATTGTAGTGTTTAAGTTGAAATTACTGACCTTAATATGCGTAACCGCAGATTTAATGTTTCAAAATTTAGATACCATTTGCTCCGTATTCACTTTTCGAGAGTGATTCGAGTTTGTTCTAACAAAGGGGTAAAAATATATTTCATTTAGAAGTATTTATATATTACCTACATGTAGTGGAATTCACATGTGTAATCTAATTTTGAAATTACAAAAGAGTGTTATCAACATTAGTATTTTTTGGAATTAACAATTAAAAAAATCGGTTAAAAGCGAGTCGGGGTTTGAATTAACTCTTTTAATTGGTTTTCGATTTCACGTAAAAACGGTTACATCCAAGAATTCCATCTATTTGCTCGATAAACTGTGAAGATGAAAATTTAAAAGCGTGTAGGTTTGTTGGCATGCCCATCGTGCCCATAATCTATTTAAGCTATTTTGCTTTTATTTACAAGATTTTAATGTACGTTAAATATATTTTAATAAATAAAATTAATTTTAATAGGAGAAATGATCCACTGCGTCCGTATATACCACCACCATACATTCTGAATAAGCGAAGAGTGGAGACGTATTCTCTGGCTTTAGACAGCAATATAAAGAATAATTAATTAAAATTAAACATTTAACAATGGTTACTTACAATGTACTTATCACAAAAGGCACTGACCACTCCAATGGTATACGAAATGCGTTATCACATTAATTATTTCTAATAATATATATTAAGCTAAATATATATATTTATATACGTATTTATTTATATATATTATGGTGAAGGCCGCCGCGGTACAGTAGCACAAGCGTGCACTGTAAACGCGAAGGTTGTGGGTACAATTTCCACTCGAGGAATTAAATATTTGATATTTTCATTTCCTCGATCTGCTAACAAGCCTAAGTGCAGCGTTGTGCCCCGCCATTCAACATACAATGTCTTAATGATTCGGTGACTTCATATCTACATATAGGTTCCCTCTGCTGATATATAGGTTCCTGCTGTATGCGGGATACAGCGTAGAGCTTTTTTTATTATTAACTATAGGTATATATACATGTATATTTATTTTATATGTATATGTAAATATATGAAACAGGGAAAAAGTTCACTGACCAGATCAATGATAGACTGACTGAACTTAGCCCGAGTTCAGGGATCATGTTTCTATTGTTTTGTTAGATATTTTTTTTGTTTTGGATTTATTTATTGTTTTTAGTTTTATTATTCATCATTTAGTTTATCTTATTGGTGAAAAAGTGGGCTTGTCATTTACCACTCTGTTCTCCTAAATTTTGAAGATTTTATTAGGGGAAAGACTAAGGGAATGAAAATAATTTACACTAAATTTTAACTGTTGCTTCACCCGCGTGGTCAATTGAATATAACTAAGGCTTGTGTATGACGCAAGACATATTATGAGTACAGTGACATTACGGATAAATATAATATCCAACACAAAAATTATTCTTAAATTGCATCCAGTAGTTCCTGAGATTAACGTGTTCAAACAAACAAAGTCTTTGGTTTCATAGCATTTGTATAGATTGGAATATTCTTTCAAGTGAAAATCGAATGTAAACCAACTTATTTCCGCGAATCCTGCAGAACGAAGTAATCTATTACTATGTTACATCTGTCTATAGTAAAAAAATAGAATATGTAGAAAAATAAATAGAAAATGTTTAAAATATATTTAAAAAAGATATAAATGAAGCTACTTTTTTAAATATATTAGCATTTTTTTTTAAATATAATAATGTACCCAATGAAACATACTAATTTCCTCGGAAGCTTATAACTAATGCGGGTTTCGAGAGCCAGCAGGGTGTAATTTAGTAATGACAGTCTGATCTGAATCATTAAATGCAAATCAGATCGGAAGTCGCTTAAAGTATCCTCGTAGAATTCTGTGTGGTCCTTTGTTTTGGTACTTACAAATAAAAAAGCTATTAAAAATCTATTAAAATAATTAAAGAGTTTTATTACGAACTAATAATCAAAATATATTGTTATGTGAGATATTTGTGAAAAAAAGGAAGAAAGAGGTCATCTGACTATAAACGTAACGGTCGTGGGTTCTTTATTTACATTTCTTCGCTACAATCCTTACTACTATACCCAGGTCACTTAATTCTGTGTGAGACACGTTTTTCAACTACATTTTAAATTACTTCTATATGCATTACAAATTCCTATGGCAGTGTTTCCAGGTCAATATGACTTAAGTACCTTCAAAAAGCAAGTCTATCTCCTCCTTAATGACCCGAAACACCTGTAACTCCTCTGGTATTGCACAGGGTCGTGGGCGGCGGTGATCACTTACCATTACATGACTAGTGAATACCTATCTACAGTAGTCAGGTAAAGCCTACGACACCCTTACTGTTTGTACGTTTGATAGTGGGAAATTGGTGTCACGACACTACGTTCCCCAATTTAGGTATTAAAGTTATATATTAATAGATATAAAATTATTACTTTTTTTAATAGTATAAGTATGTCAGTAGATTTATATAAATATAAATGCATTTTGACATTCACAATGTAGCATAGCGATGCAACGTTCGGGCTTAGATAAAACAAATTGCAGCGATAACGTTATCGGTCTGAAAATTTAGAAATAAACAGTGCAGGTTCAATGTTCGAGCGATTAGGGTTTGTAAAGGATTTTTGTGCGAAATGAAGAAAAGAGTGTCTTAACACTGGGTTTATCTACTACTTACCACTATACCACCACGTGAATCTGAATTGACTTGTCACGCATCTCCAATTTTGGTCCAATTTCAATTTCACTACGTGTTATATAACGGATTTTAACACCGCGCCTAGCCTTGTTAGTAAGAGATATTAAAATAATTCAAATACAATCGTACCCCTGAATAGAAGTCCAATCCATGATTTATTGATATTTACGTTTTTACACGTATTTTAAAATAAGGTATATAGAAATAAATTTGAATGGTTTATAATATTTAATGATTAAGTAAAGTATGTGTAATTGCAATTAGGACTACTTATTTAGGAAAAAAACTGTAATTTTTAATTTTGGCAATTTTAATTTACTGAAGAATAGTATGAAGCTTAAAATATGTAACCAATTCTTACAAATCTACTCCATGCCACCATTGAATCATATGACACACAAAAGATTATTAAAATTCACACCTAAATTACATTTTTTTCTACCAAATGGCAAATCAAGGAACTTTATTGACACACCTATGTAATAGATTTTCATTCTTATCTCATAAATTATAGGGCTTACATTCGTTTAGTACAAATCCTTAGATGAGTATGTATGTAATATGTGATGGTTCATCAAAATGTGGGGTCGTTGCACGTCTGTTCATTATTTGTTGACTCTATCTCGGTCTTACTACTTTAAATGAGAAACGATTATAGTATTCGACAGTGCGACGTTTACTATATTTTTTTAACAGTTTCACGCTTTTTCTCGCGAAACACGCAGAGGTAACATCGTGTCAGGACACTTTATTTTCCAACGTTCGCTAAATTTGCATTACGTATTTAGTGAAGGAACTCAACCCCGTTTTATGTACTATCCAAGCGAATAATTGTATTTCGTCGAGTAAGAATCGAATCCTCACCCGTCGCACCTACTCTGCAAGACGGTGGTCTTTTAAATAACTATATCCTTTAATGTAAATATTAAGATATGTCTGTACCTACATAGGTACAATAAAGACAAAAAAAGACAGGATGTTGAGACGTGATTGGTAAATAAAATGATAATAAAAGCAAATAGGATTTTCTGACAATGGAATATATATGTATATATATATCTACATATTTATATATATTAGTTATATGTTATATATTCAGTTTACATAAGTATTATTAGATTAAAGTAGCCAAAATTTATTTTATTTTATAGATAGAATACAATAAGCTTTGGTTTATTGAGGCCAGATCTGGCGCAGGGACACAAGTATGCAATTGTAAACACGACAGGTTGTGGATACGATTCCCATTCGAGGAAATGGAATAGTGTCCTTACCCATATGTGACAAAATAGGTATAGTTTTAAGTTTATTCCTTACGGCGTTGAGTTCCGCCTCTTCCTTCTCTTCACACGTAATCCCTGATGGGGATTGGAAGTGTCTTAATGAGAACGAAGTGTGTTAGCACAAAATTTATATATGTTTACATATGTGTATGTATGTGTGTGTATGAAGTATTCGCACTCAACGGGACGGTAAATAATGCGAAATATGCGTAACAAAATAAATATATTGTGTCAATGACCGCTGATAAGATTTCAGGTGGCCCTGAGACGAACTAACACGAAAATAATTATTTAAATGATTTTTGCATATACTAGTGGTAAATACTGACTTTGTCTGGCAAACGTTAAGTCTTATTGGAAGTACTGAGTTCGAATCTCGATTGATACAAGTACTGTTAAGGAAGAGAGGGTAGCTTAAAATTGTATGTTCATTAAATCGTCGTTTTTGACTCCCAATAAGGGCAATGAACTATTTTCATTACATTTCATTTTCCTGAGACCTTCATAACCAGGCAAAGCGCAACGTTGGGTTTCGCCACTCAACACGCAACGCCTCAAGAATGCGACGGAAAGTGGGAAACGGAATGTTTAAGGGGAATTAAGTGCCTTAACACTAGGTTTCTGGGTTCCCTCTGCCTATGCTATGCTATGTGCAATAAAAATAAAACAAAGTGAGACGTTGTGCTCCGGCACTTAACAAGATTGACGGACACAGAGATTTGAATTTGGATTCGCTGTTAGCCTAATTAAAGATATATTTTGCGAAAGCGAAAAATGTACCTTCTCATATGTAAGTAAAGTTAGCAGATTTTCCTGTTAAAAATTATACGATACGGGCTATGATAAGCTGAATTATTAAGGGGAATCCCCGAACTAGTAACCATAATCGTAAAACAAAACTTATAAGAACTACTTTATAAGATAGTTCAACCCCTTTTTAATATTTCAAAAAAAACCTAAAGAGTTTGCGATTTTACAACCAAGGCAACTATAATAAAATAAATCAATTTAATATTTATTTAGCTTTTTATAGCTTCACGCTATATAGATCGCAGACCTAGTGTTAAGGCCACCGTTCCCCACGCACCCCCTAATTTTTGAGACATTGTATTTTTCCCAGTCTTTTCACATATTGTAGGTACCTACCACCTACCTACCTAGGATATAACGTACGGTCAAAAAGTATTTAAATCTAGTGTTAAAACACATTCCTCTCCAATTTCCATCTCATGTTCGTAGCAGATCTTACCGCTGACCTTTGTCTTTTTATTAAAGCTAAGAAATTAAAATGTTTTATTCTCTGTGTGGGAATCGAACACGCAACCGTCCCCGCTTACTAACATTTAATAATTATTAATAAATAAATTATCAAAAGTTTATAAGTAGGTATATTGTAGTTTATAACTTCTTGCGTACAAAAAGTTCAATATTCATAAATTCAACCGAAAATTTCGCCGAAATCGAGTGGCGAAGCAAAAACATGACCTACCCCCGAATCCGATCAAGGTCGTTACGGCAGGTCAGTGCGTGACGTCACTCGCCCTCCAAAACTGGGGTCAACGACCGCGCCGCCATTACGGAAACACTGTGCGCGTTCGGAATTCGAATTGGGGTGTCGGTGTGTGTGTGCGTCGTTTTGTATGGGTGTGTGTGTTGTTTTTGTGTTTATACGTGTGTGTGTGCGTGTTTTGGGTTTTTTAACAACACGACCCTTCGATTATATTTTTAGTCTGTTGATTGTTCTGGCTTGGAATCCAGCTAATTAAGCCTGGTAGCTTCTGTATGTACCTAATTATATGGTATTTTTTGAGTATAGAAAGGGCATTTTAGTTTAAATTCTTGATTTGAATTTGTATGAAATTGAGGACGTTTTTGGAATAGAGAATCTGTGTATTTAAATACGTAGTATATCTAAAATTTTAAATTAATGTTTTACAAAAATATTTACTCGATTTTCATTTTCACAATTTTGTTAGTAGACAATGAGCGTAAACATACGCGGTTCTAACTAGACCACAAAATTAGATAAAGTTGAATGAAATATGTAATGTAGAAAAATGTTTTTATTCCTAATTTAATATAAGTATTATTTCAATTGAATCGTTTCACCAAAATATTAGCATTCCAGGAGTTTTCCATAGTTCTTTAATTTATTACTGTACATAATATAGTGTAATAAGCTACATAAGAACTATAAATAAATAATACCAAAAAAAATAACCGGTTTTCATAAAAGACTCTTCGTCAACCAATCATCTAACGCAGTTCAAATTTCGAGGGGCATTAGACGCACACATACTTACTTATAAATAAGATGGCGACGGTTATGTTATTATAGAGTACTTTAAACTTTTTTTAGGGTTCCGTACCTTAAAATAAAAAACAGGAAACGTACCGCGTGGGTGTACCAAGTTGTAGTTAATAACAAATATCCATGTCTACGGTCCCTGGTGGAGACAAAATTGAGCTTCTAAGTCATCACCATCAAAGAATGCGGAAGGTTTTGCGTAGTATATAAGTCCGTGTCGTTTTATAAGTTGTAATTTCCTTTGACCTATAATCCTAAAACGATTTTTTTATATTTCGTATCTATAAGTGACGTAATAACTGATATTTTTTATTATTATTTATTCTTTATTATAAATAGGTAACGAAATAAAAATATAGATCAATACAATTTATTTACTTTTAGAATTTTAGTTTATTGTAACATTTTTAATTCACATTCATGTATTGTGAAGCGTTTAACATTACAAAATATTAGATAGTTATATTATTTTGTACCTAATAAAATTTATTTACAGCTAATACTTCCCTATTTTTATATATAATGTATAGATATTTTTAATAATTAAATACTTATTCTTTGAATGTCGGTACTTACTATAACTATTAATATTAATTGTATTAAAAAATGAAATAAAATTGAATTGAATAATAAATAATAACATAAATTGAAATAAAAATTTGGGTTCACAGTATTATTTACATTCTAAAATTTGAACCATCTAAATATCCAAACAGCGTCACACCGAAAATTATATAACGCTTCAAACATTAACCAATGGAACTTTATTACAAAAGATATAAGAAAAAACCGGTCCACGTCTGACGACTGCCAAAAATACCTCTAATTTTTTCTAATCATATTCTAACCAATGAGAGGCCTCCAAATATTTGGCTGCGCGTGAGTGGCCGAATTTGAAATAGACGCATACATCCAAATACAAATTGTGTTATTTAGAATGAAATGAAGAAAAAAACTATCTCTAGGTGATGTTCAAAGTAAGTTTTGTAAAAATAATGATAATTTTAAAAATAATACCAATGCACAGGTAGGCACAGGGGGCCCGAGTTAAGGCCTTCGCTCTCCACTTTCCTCCGAATTCTGGAGGCATTGCATAGAGTGGCGTAACTCAACACTGCGCTTTGCCTCGACACCAAAGCAAAGAGAAGAAAAAATAAAACACATTTATTGTCTTGAGTGAGAATCGAATCTACAACCCGTCGGCGTCATTACTCATTATAATAATATAAAATATTTTAGTTTCTTCATTATACTTAGACTTTAGAGAATATCGAGTGCCAGGAGAAATTTTCATTTCCCTGCTCTAGTAGACAAAGCGTGGCGTTGAGTTTCGCTACTCACTGTTACCAGAGCAAAGAAATAAAAATGCCTACTTAATAATTTATTCCTCCGAGTGAGAATCGAATCCTAAAAAATCGCGTTTATGGCTATATGCTGAGACACTACGCCACGATGGCTTCAGTTATGTAATTTATACATCAATAAGCAATAACCAAAAAAAACAACTTAAACCTATTCAACCATGACCATGTTTTAATTTCCTAATTTTTTCTAAACAACCAATCAGGTGTCTCCAAATATCGTGGATGCGTGTGAGTGGCCAAAATGTATTAGACGCACACATTGAAACAAATATATGTACACGCATATATACGTAAAAAACGCACACATGTATACGTATTTGTTTTTGTGTGAGTGTTATTAGCATTTAGTGAATAGAATCGTGTTCAGAATTATAATATTTGGTTAGATTTCGGTAGTTAGACAGAGATAGATGTATATTTGTTATTCACTCATATTCATATTAGGTGTGAAATATGGGTGTAGTGTAATTATTAAATGGTCGACATAACGTTTTATTTGTAAAGTAAATGTTATTGTTATTTTTTGTTTTATTTGTACAAAAAATCAAGTAAAAACAATGTATAAATGCGTCTTTTGATACTGTTGACTTAGAAGCTTATTTTTTTTCTCGATATATGTATCAAGAGAAGTAGAGAAGAATGTCTCGAGACAAGTAGTCTTGGCAGACGAACAACAAATTGACCCTATAAGGCTCAACTTTTTTTTAGAGATACGGAACCCTAAAAACAGATCTTACCTTAACTAAGCCCCTCATTTTTTTTTTNTTTTTTTTTTTTTTATTTTAAAAAACTACATCCACGGGCTCATAGTTGCCCGTGCCTTTTTTTATTTTAAGAAAGTTTTTCTTTTAATGTGGCGTACTTAATTTTGGGACAATTTAAACTGTACTTATATCTAGAGCTTATACTAGAGGGGTTGGATGAGACCCCTACCGACAATTTTTTTTTTTTTTTTTTTAATTTTAAAAATATATATTATAATTATTAGAGAAATTATTAGAATAAAAATTATAATTATTTTGTATAATTATTATAGTCTTTTGTATAATTATTATGTATATAGGTGTGAAATTTTAGATTTGGCCTGGCTTATGCAGAACGCCTTCCTTAAGTTTTTGGATCAGTGTCTCTATCACCCTATCGTCTCTTTGTGACATTGCCCCTTTTAGGTTCGCCTCCACCACCTCCGTAAATGAAGCGCCCACCGCTCGGCTGATGAAGTTGCCTATTGCGTCACCGCCATCGTCAGAGTAATAGACACAGGTGTTGGTGTGTCTCGTCACTGCGACGACTGCGTGAGAGACGCTCTCATGTACTCGGATCCGTGCGCGTCCGGTTCGGACGATGACGACGTCTGCGAAGGTCTGCCCCTGAGCCTCATGGATAGTCATGACTCGCGAACCTGCT